>CANXYI011022287.1:0-12428 GCA_948208565.1 Hura crepitans
CTTTACAAACATATTAACATTCATACTTTAATTATTCAAATTAATAACACATGTATATATTTCAATGAACACATGTACTTAAGTGCTTCTTAGCTTTCTTTTAGCCTTTTCTCATTAATTCCACCATTTCTCCATCAATTCCTCATAAATATGCATATAATTGAAATTAGAAAATTCCTAATAAATCGCATAAATCTTTAAAATTCAATTTAACTTTAGAAGTATTAGTTTGGCATCTAAAACTACGTGGCAAAAATATTAATTCATGAAAATAAGCAATATTACCTCAAAGTGGCATTATTCACCATTTTTTAATTTCTCCTCATTTAAGCTTCTTTTCCCAATTTTTCCACTTGAATAATAATTAGGGGTGTGTAAAGGTTAATTTAGTGTATTTAATTGGAGGAACAATGGTTAACTTAGAAGGGGGAAAGAAGAAAACAAAGGGAGAGGAAAATTCCCAAAAGCTATTAGCCATGGTTGGTTGAGAAGGGAGGAAAAGCTATTCTAATAGGCAACAATTTGACTTTTTATACTTAGTGTAGGGTGGTTAGATGATGGACAAGTGTCCCATCTAAGGGTTATTATATTTTCTCTACTTTTCCCTCTTTAGAAAATAATTCTAAGCTCTCAATATGTTAATTAAATTCCTAATTGGTGTCATTAATTAAAAAAATATATAATATAAATATCCCACAAAAATCAAAATTTAATTCAAAGGATAACTATTTAAATTCAATTAATACGTCCTAAATTAATTCCATTAAATAGCTTCCAGGCCTTAGAGAATTCTAATTCCAATTCATATACCATTAGCTTAGTTATAATTTTTACCATCAGGATGTGTTATTTTTAGAATATTCTGAGCAACTTCCAAATATTTTTTCGTTCAACTTTAACTACGTTACTATTTATGGGACACTATCATGGAAATTTCACTTGCATTTTTTACCTCTTTAATGACTTCCACTCACTCCCAAAGTTCATCCAAGTTTTTTTATAATATTTCCTACCATTTTATTCACTTAATTCAATGTCGATTCCTGAGAAGTACTATTCACTTTTCTCGAGTGAGCACTATTCACTGTCCACTTCACTTTATCCATCAACCACTCAGATGACCTCATTTCACATCCAAATTTAAACCTCCATATTTCCTTAATACATACTTTAAAATAGTACTAAACTCAAATCATACCTCAAAGGTTTCCACCTTAAGCTTCGAAGGGCACTATTCACTTATCGTGGAACATTATTCACATGCCAATGTTTTTTTAGACGTTATAGTTTTGGTTACTTTGCATGAGGTTATGCAATGAATAGTGGTAATAAGTGAGATAATAGGTATAATTGATTATGTAGTTAGTAGTTATGGATATGTTGAACATAAAAGATCAAGAAATGTTGAATGGTGAAAATGTGGCAAATTTATGTACGGTATGAAAAGGAAAGGATTTATTTAATAATATGGCCCAAATTTTACCATATAATATTTAAGTAGTATTATACATGATTATGGAGTGAATATTGATAATGTCATAATAGAGTATGTAATTGATGTAAAATGGCATGAAATGGTGAGTTGTTATTATAGTGAATATGAATTGAGAGTGTATGACATGAAATAGATAATGTGCTATGCTTAATATGCTATGGACAAATTGTGAACAATGTTATGATTAGTATAATGTGATGTTTGTTAAATGTATGTTGATTTTAGAATTAAGAAATTTGACCTCATATTGTGTGTATGCTAATGGATGGCTGAATGTGACATTAGGATGATATTGATATGTTATAACTTAATATGCTTTGTAAATATGAGACTTTAATGATAAAATGTGCATGATTGATGATTAAAGATAAAAAGGAGAATGTGGCCCTTAGCTACTAATATGGCTGAATGGTACTTTTAGGTATAATAAACTTAGAGAACTTCAATTATGGTTTTATATTATGTTGTGTTATGAATATGTTGATTTAGAGATTTATAAGCTCAAATTTTGGTTATATGAGTAATGTGATTGGAGCGTTTATGATTGTGATCGTATATATGTATAATTGTGTAAATGTTTGAACTATATGTAGAAGAAATTGATGATTAATGATGTATAAGTTTAAGATGTGATCGTGACATGATATTTTATAAGATAATAAGGAAATATGTGAGGTAATATGATATGAAAATGAATAGTGGACCATAAGATAAATGGATGGCCCAATGGTATATTATAAATAAGAATGTCTTATCTCTTTTAATTTAATCATGATAATGTATGATAAGCACATGATTATAGAAAGATTAAAATATAAATTGATACATGGTAATAGGTGTGACATCTCTTACTAGATTCCTGAAGAAACCCAATAGGTGATACACTTCCTTCTAAGTCACCCATCATAAATTGCTCCAGGTCTACACTTCTTAACACTTACAAAATGGTTTATAACTTTATTAGATATCACTTAAATTCTCATTTTATCCCTTAATCATTCTTTCTTATGGTATAACAGACCTATAAAATTTTTTAACAGACACTCTACATGTTACGAAAAATTGGGCAACACAATGGCTACGCAATGACATTTTGAAAATTCTTTTCACCTGTAAAAGCACTTTTAACATCATTATTATCAATCTACCCTCTTCTAGACCCTTTTGGTCCCCTTAGTAATCTCATCACATATCAATAGACACTTATAATCACACATGGCCTCAAGCTTACAATCATTAGAAAACCATAGAAATAAACCATTCAAATAAACAACTTATTTATATACATCACACCTACTCTTTCTATATATACAAATACTAGCAGCTTATAATCATGCTAAACCCATAACCTACAGTTTTTACATGAGTGCTTACTAACAAAAAAAGGACATTTATGTACCCTTTATTGTTTGTGCTGCTACACTACATGATCTCCGAGGCTAGACTATTTACCTCTATAACTTGTGCATCAAAATAATGGTACATTGAGTATAAAACATAGTGATGAATCTAATACATTAAATACATGTCATATGTAGGCACTCAAATGTAATGATAGGCTATAAGTGTATAAATGCAATGTAGACATTAAATTCATGCAAGTGACATTAATTTCATTACTCAGTCTCCTAATTCATTTAATTATAATTATGCCACTATGGTATTTTAAGTTAATTTAATCCTTTAGTGATTTGACATCAATCAGGCCTATACATTAATTTAATTTAATTTAATTTAATAGGCCCGACTAGATAAACTACACTTAAAGACACAAGACCAAGAGGTAATTGAAAAGGTATGCAATGGCCTATATTCTGGACCTCAATCACTGCACCGGCCTAGTTTGATAGTAGGGATCAATTCACTCGAACCTCCCAATACAAGATAAGGGATAGGAGGGAACAGTCTATAGACCTCCTAATATCTAGATAATCATCAATAAATAACTATAATAGATAGTAGGGATCAGTCCATAGACCTTCCAATATCCAATTAACCAATATTAAACATCTCCATTAGGTAGCTAGAATTAGTCTATAGACTTCCCAATATCTAACAAATCATCAATAAATACCTAGCAGTTGCTAATCCCTAATTAACTGATCAACCATCCAGTGGGTGTCTAACTAATTGGCCATCTATCTTTATTTCATGTCCATATATTTAATAATCCTTATTTTATAATATTTAGAAATGAATAACAAATAGTTGTGAATTTATTTTGACAGTTGAAATTTGACCTAGACAATTACAGGTCATTTTTTGTCCTATCGGACATTTACGGGTCTATTTTTCTAAGCCAATTTAATTCACTGCTTTAGGCATATTTAGGTCCACTTTAATTATAATCTAGATCATTATCTTATTTCCAATTATGTCCAAGTCCAAAGCCACTTCTAGTGTATAAGTCATTAAGTCATTTTTCATAGACAGTTATAGGTTATTTTAGCATTTTACATATACAGTTATAAGTCCAAAACATGCCTTTTTCTTGGCATTTTTCCATGCCATTTGCATCCATTCTCACACATTACCATCGACCTAAAGCCATATCAATATGTGCATCTCAATTGGCCTTAAAAATGGCCTCAAATTCATTCCATACAAGTTTCACAAGGTATCCCAATTTTGGGTCCAATTACATGCCATTTTAAGTTCCATTTTAGGTCAATTTTACAATTCCATTTCAACCCATTTTTAGGTCACATTTTAGCTCAATTTCAACATTAATTCCTTACCATTATCTATTCATTATCATGCCATATTACTCACACATTTTCATCTATCTCATTCCATTCTAACATCACAAATTTCATGCTCAATATGCCATGCTATTCTCACACACACACATCATGCCATAACATGCACATCATGCCTACCTTACCTCACATACCTCTAAGCCAAAGCTTGCTAATGGCTATATACATGAATTTGTTCACATTTAACCAAGCATACACCTATAATGGTACCATTCAAGCCTACATATACATACACATATCATATATCATGCAACCTAAGCCTTGACATACCTTACACATGCCTTAGCCATGCCATGAACACATGCCTACAAGCATTTTTCCACTAAATTCACCATATATACATACAATTCTACCTCTCACATACCATTTCCCATCTAACACTCTATGCTACCATGCCATACACACACCTTGCAACCTAAGGCACCTCATGGCACCTCTCGACCACTCATGGTATTACTACCAAACATTCCTTTTCTCATCACACACATACCCCATCCATTAAATTCCGTATCATACCTATCAATGACTATCAAAACCATACATATAAATGCCTAAACACCACACATACTCACGCACACACCTCTTAAACATAATGATGCCATACTTTCACATGCCTTATTTCCATCAAAATAACCCATAAATCACTCAATTACTATAGATTTAATATCAAATTAAGCTTAGTTCACCCTTACCTTCACATTACCCACCAAAAACATGAATTCCATATAATATTCCCACATGTTTTACACTTGAACTACATATAGCATGCCTCAAATACCTTAGATTCACATACCTCACTAACTTTCAAGGCCTTTTTTACACTTTTAGCTTGTCAATTCCTTTATTGCACTCCACCATTACCTTGGCCTATATACACACACATATGCCTTAGAAAAATCCTTTACAAGACTCTAAATCAAAATCTAAAGACATAAGCACCCTTAGATGAATGAAATGCTCTAGGAAATAAAATAAAAATAAAGAAAACACACTTACACTTGAAATTGATTTTTCACTCTCCTTTTATGTATACTTAGTGATTTCTTGATTTTTCTTGATTTTTATTGGTGTTTATGGTGCTTTAACCCTTCAAATAGTAATTGCTACCTAGTTAAATGAATTTTTAGTGATAATTAAAGGCTAAATTAAGCTTGGGAAGCCATGAAAATAGAGGAGGAAAAGAGAGAATGGCGTTAAGAGAGAGAGAGGAGAAATAGGGAAAAAGGTGAGGTGGCAAGTGGTCTCACCACATGGATACTTAGGAGGCATAAGAAGGGTATTTATAGTGGGCATGGGCAACTTAAGTGGTGACATGTGCCACTCGAGCTTTCCAAAAACACTCAATTTTGGCTAAAACTTCAGGAAATTTTAAAAATTCACTCAAACCTCCAAAAATTGTTGCATTAGTTTTAAAAATCCTTGATTAGGCCTATTTAAGGCCTCACAAAATTTCATAGCCCAATTCCATCGACAGACAGTTAACTAATGTCCTTAATTTATGTGAAAATCTTAAAATTAAGGAAAAAAAAGTAAACGACCTCAAAATTTAGAAATTCCTTAACCAATAGTCTCAAAGGGAATTTTTAACCTTTAGGGTATGGTATATTCAGGTCTGTCAGGGCACATCCTAGGTCATTCCCAGCCTAGGTCCATCTAAGCCTATGGCCCACTAGATTTAGGCCTAAAATAATTTATTGGTTCTGCTAAATTTTTAAATTATGCCATTTTTATCATTTTTAAGTCCCTCAAAGTTCCATGACTAGTATGCCCTACCTCAGTCCTTATGAAGGTGACCCAACACTCCAAGCACACTTTTCGAGCCTCAAAGGTATTATTCATGAAGCCTCAACTTATAGGTGTTACTATAGGGGAATGCTTACATGATGTTATGTTAAGACACTAAGATATAGTATAATGAACAAGGTGAAAATTGAAATGAAATGTAATATAAGGTATGGTACTATTATGTATGTCATGACATTAAGTTAATAATGAAATTATATGTGTTGATCAATAATGCTAGGTAAAAATGAATATTATGGTATGCTAATAATGATGAACAAAATAAAGGATAGTTATGGAATTATAATGGCAATTATAACCACTATGGCTAGAAAGCCTCAATTGGAATGGTGAATACTTAAGGCATTCTCAAATGGAATGATAAGGTAAAATGCTTTGTGCATTACCATGTTAAAGTTGAGGCACATAAAAAATTATGCCATTGTTACATGATATCTATTGATGAGTTGTCATGAAAAGTGATCTTGATGCTTGAATTACATGAATAAGTAAAGAAATAATTTTCATAATGATTTAATTTCACCAAAGGTCACTTGTTAACCAAGTATATATGTATTAAATTTATTTAAACTGCTCTTTAAAGGTTAAATTAAAAGCAATATGGTAATGGCCCATATATATGGACAACCTATCATTGATAGGTTACTTAGTCAACTAAAGAGATTAGTAGATGCATAAGGCACTTTAGTGCTATAGCCCTATGGGTTAATGTGTTGAGCACTTAGGTGCCACTTACCTATAGGTCAATGTGTTGGGCATTTAGGTGCTACTAGCCTACAAGTTAATGTGTTGAGGCTAATGGGCCACTATTTTTATGTTTAAGCTATAATTTGAGTTAAGACTTATAAGTCATTATTAGATTCCTCTATGGTCATAGTCTAAGACCTCTGTGGTCATGGATTCCTATTATCTAGTTTTGGAATTATGTCTATTGTATATAGGTAAAATAGTAAATTAACACATGTAATAATTATAACCTTAATAATGAAATTATAACTAATTAATAATAAGTGATTATGTTGAATCTTAAATGAATGTTTGAAACATGTTGACATTAATTGAAATTATGATCTTAAAGAAATGGGATGGTTGATTGATTTAATGGTATGCATATGAACAATTTTATAAGTTAAAAGAAATAGTATATTTAACATATGCATATGGTGATGTAATGTATGTTTATTTAGTATGTGTTAGAATTATGTGTCACTATATTTGGAATTTATATTGTGTGTGTGTAACGCCCATAAATCAAGGCTCCGTGAACAGTACCGCTAAGGCCAACAAGTGTTCCCAGAGTGCCGGGCCACCTTCACGAAGCTTGAGGCAGGGGTACTAGTCATGAAACTTCAAAGGGCCATAAAATGATGAAATTGAGTTAATTTAAAGATTTAGTAAAACTAATAAATTATTTTAGGCTATAACCTAGTGGGCTATGGACTTATATGGGGTTGAGTCGGAATGACCCCAAATATGCCCGGACAAACTTGAAAATGCCACACTTTAAAGGTTAAAAATTCCCTAAAGTGTATTGGTGAAAGAATTTTTGAATTTTGAGGTTGTTTGCAAAATTTTCTAAATTTTAAGGTTTTGCATGTAAACCGAGGCAGTTGGTTAACTATCTTGTCGGTGGAATTTGGTTGTGAAATTTTATGAGCCTTTAAATGGGACCAATTGAGGATTTTTAAATCAAACACAATGATTTTTGGTGGTTTGAGAGATTTTTAAAAATTCCCTAATGTTTCTATCGAAACATAGCTTTTTTGAGTTATTTGGGTGGCATGTGGGCCCCACCTATGCCATTCAGTGACTATAAAAGGGCCAAGGTGACACATGGAGGGCTAAGGTGACACATGGAGGGCCATTTGATCAATTCCATTCACTCTCTATAAAAATTCCTCTTCCTTCTCCTTGCTACAGTTAATGCCATTCCAGCTTAAAATCACCATTTTTATCACCTTCCTTAAGCTTTTTCTTAAGTCCATTACCACCAAAAATAATCTTAACAAGTGACGAATTAATTTGTTAAGGTATTGGAGGCCATAGGAGTGGCTAGAACTCAAGAAAATTCAAAAAAGCTTAAGATGTCAATAAAAAGGACCATAAAGGGCAACTTCTTGTGTGTAAGTGTTTCAGCCCTTCTTATTTTATTTCCTAAGGGATTTGATGATTCTAAGAACAACCATGTAATTAGAATTTGATTTGGATGAGTGTGTGATTTTTGGTGATTTTTTGAAGGAGTAATGGTGTGTATGGAAGTTAAGGCATAGGGTGAGGATTTGGTAATTTTCTTCAAGCTAAAAGAGTAGAATTTAGCTCTTTTCATAGTGAGGTAAGTAAGTCTAAACCATTCAAAGCATGTGAAGCTGAATTGCAATGAAAAATGCTTCGAAACTTTGTATGGAATTAGTAGATTAGGTGGTTTATGTGTGTAATTTAATGGTGTAAGTGTATAACTAAGCTAATGGTGTGTGTAATGAATGGTTGGGATAATGTTTGGGTGAAAAGAATACATGAAAGGGGGAATTCTTCACTTGGTCAAGAGTTTTGTGTAGGCATTTATGTGTGTGTGTGGCTTAAAATGGTGTTATGACATGTTAGTCAAGGTATATGGCATGTAATATGCTTAGAATATATGTGTAGATAGGGAGAATTAAGTGTTTAAATGTATGTTCCTTGGTAGGTTGAGAGGTTCCTTGATGGGTATAGTTTGGGAATGGCAAGTGTACATGGCTAATGGAAGGCTTGTAGCTTGCCATTAGTGGCATGTGAGATGTAGGTGAAGAACTTTATGAATTAAGACTTGTATGTGTGTGTTAGTAGTATGACCGAGGCATGTTATAGGGCATATTAGCCTAATTTGCTTGGTAAAATCATGAATATGTGTTTAGGCTTGTTTGTGTAATGCCTAACTGTGCATAAAATGTTTAAATGAGATAAAAGGCATGATTAAGGCAAAATGGAACTTGTGGCCAAGAGCTTTGCAAGGTAACGTGGCATGAAAATGAGGTATAGCTTAATGGCATTTATATGTGCAATGGCATGGCATTTGTAGCATTTAGTACATGGCATGACTTAGGTTGATATACATGCTTAGTGTAACATGAAATGAATAACAAATGAGACATGTTTAAATTATAGAAAAAGGATTGAAAAAAAATGAATTTAAAAGTGACTTAAAATGGCATATGAAAATGGCTTTAAAAATGGACTAAATTTAAGCATGAACTTGTACCTAAAAGTGACCTATAATGTGAAGATTTTGTGTTTTGGCATCTAAGACATTAGAAGGGGTGTTCATGGTTAATCAGTTTTTCGGTTAACTGGTGAACTGATCTGGAATCGAATCAAATTTTGGTTAACCAAATCAATATTTATGGTGAATATACGTCTGATGTTGATTGATGAATGATTATTTTGTGAATTTATGGCTTATAGAAGTGTTTTAACAGGTTAAAAAAATTTGTTATGTCAATCGAGTAGCCCCAAGTTTTTGTGACCTGTAAAATGTTTGTATATGCCTTGTCTGAGTCTATCAGACCATGTATAAACATGCTTAAAGATTATATTAAACATCTAATCAATATCTAATAGAATTCTAAAATAGTCTTTAAGTGTTAAGGAGTTGTCTCCTAAAGCAATTCTAGGATGGGTAACCTACTAAGAAGTGCCTCACCTGTTGGGTTTCTTTTGTGACCCATTAGAGAGTGTCACATTTGGTGGTATTAGAGCATAGGTTTAAAGTTCCTTGGTAAGATACATGAGTGCCGGAGTTTAGGGATGGCTATGTGTTATGCTACACTGCATAGAGGCTAATAAGGTTATGATTTTGTATTAATATGAGATAGTTGATAGACTATCAGAGGAAGAAGCAGAGAAAGTGGCCAGTTACACTCTGACTACAATATAAAGAGTACAAAGTGCAGCTACTCTTAAGCCTAGTGATACTACACATAAGCCATAACCTTAGGTAGAGGCATCTCTAATTTTGTTGTAATAAATAGTAAATCTGTTGAGACATACCTCTACACCTGTTGCTCTATCTCCACCTCCTTCACCAGCTCTAATGCCTCTACCTTCCCCAACTCCTATGTAGAAGACACCATTAAAGAGAATTAAAAAGATGGGAGCTGTGGATTTTTTAGGCATAAAATAGGCTGATACAGCACGAGCCGAATACTAGTTGGAGAGGACTTTTAGGATTTGGGAAAATTTAGAATGTTCAAAAGAATATAATCTAAAGTGTACAACTTACTTTGGACAGGAAAAAGCATACCATTGGTAGGATACCATTAGAAGGAGGAAGCCAGTGGTAGAGCTTACATGGGAGTTTTTCCTGATGGAATTCAAAAAGAGGTATATCCCTAAGTCCTATAAGGATAAAAGGAGGTAGGAATTCTTATATTTGAAATAAGGTAAGAGGATAGTGGTTGAATATGGGAAGGATTTTACCCAGGTGATCAAATATACAGAGGAGTTCATACCTAATAAAGAGGAGAAGTGTAAAAGATTTCTAAAGGGGTTGAATATGGAGTTGAGAATGCAAATAGCAAACCCTAGGGTAATGGATTTTGCTACATTAATGGCATTTGCCTATGGCATAGAGGAAATGGTACAAGAAAAGAGAGATTTCTACTAAAGGAAGAGACTGTTTATTGCAGGCAATCCAGTGCAGCCTTAGGTGATCATAAAAGGAAGAGAGAGGCACCATCTCAGTCTCAGTCTGTGCATCAGGCACTGAGATAGGTACAGTCTCAGAAATCTAGGCAAGCTTCTATAGTCAAACCTCGATTGCCTTCTAGAGCTATTAGCACTCCTAGTCCTTCAAGTAATAGGAATGGACCCTTGACCTATAACACATGTAACAACAAGCATTGGGGATAATGTCAATTTGGTAGAAGAGGGGAATGTTTCACTTGTGGTGCCCACTACCAAAGAGAGTGTCCTTAGTGTGTGACACCCCCTACTGGATTCCTAAAGAAACCCAATAAATAGCGCACTTCCCATTAGGTCACCCATCCTAAAATTTCCCTTGAGGTAATTCATTTAACTTCTACCAATTTCACTCTAGATTATTCTATTAGACTCTAAAATCACTCTAGTCAATTCTTGTAGTCCATTTAGGTTGGAAATAATCTTAGTTAGTCATTACAAAGGAAATCTAATCACACTCAAGTATTATATAAAAATTTAGCTGTATAACGACTGCTCGAGTCCTAACCTAAAATTTAATCAAGCTTGTTTAAACACTTCTATAAACAATTTACATCACCTAGACCCATCTGATCCCACATTCTCAACCTATCATTATCATCTATCATATATCAAACTCAGGCCTCAGGACACAGATAAACAAGCATAAATATAGAGCCTTAGGCTCACATCAGTAGCACATATCACATAGGATCATATATTCGCCAAAGAACATGTATAAAAATACTTAATTTACATCAACAAGTTATAATCACTTAATTATAGCCATAAGCATCTCAATCCAAGCCAATTTAGCTAAGGCATAAAGCAACATTTCTTAAAACACAATTATGGAAACTCATGGGTATAAGGAAAAATACATAATATATGGTGATGTCTACAACCAAATTCACATAATTCATACTCTAGCATGCCAAGCATAGTCCAAATTCATCTTAGGTAGCAAATTACTCTTTTAAACAACTATAGGCAGCAAATTCCAACAATCATTTTAGGCCAATTTTTGCAAATACTAAGAACAATACATTCAATTCCACTAAGTTCTCAACTTAACCAACATCACAAGTGAAGGAATCAAACTTGAATTCATACATCTAGCCACTCTAAATCAAGGATCACTAGCTTAAGCACCCATACATATGATAAAAAGGCTTTAGGTTCACTTACATGACACTTTGAATATGCCATCCTCACCTATGCCTTTGCTGCTAGCTTAATTCTAGCAACTAATAGTAATCTTATTCTTCCTTTATGAGCCACTAATTGCCACCCAATAGCCACGAATCACTTATACACAGCACCATATGAATGTTAGATATGATTTAGCATCAAAAATCACCTAACAAGCCTAAGAAATTAGGGAGATAAAGCTATAAACTCACCTTGGTGTCATGGTTCTAGACTGTTCTAAACTAGTCATCTTGTTCAATTTTTTCTCCCAAACCATAGCTCTTTTTGGCCTAAGTCTTTTTCCTAGTGGTGCCTAACATCCCAAAGAATTCTTAGCCACTAGAATCACTTCGTTTGGCCACCGAAGAAGGAAGTTATGGCCTGATTACAAAAGAGGTGGCATCAGGAAAATTGGGTAGAAAGGGGAAATGAGCAAAAATGATTTTGGTCCTTTAATAAGTGGAAATCCACTTGTCATGGCTTCCATG
>CANXYI011022317.1:0-10140 GCA_948208565.1 Hura crepitans
AATACTAAAGAGAACTTTAGTTTGACTCATATTAGTAGAAGGTTTGCAAGTCTTATACTATTGAGGGTTTTCTTCTAATTAAGTCTCATTAAGGTTGCATACTTTGGTATGCTCATGCAAAGGGATTTCACATGCTTTGGCATGCACATGCATATTTAATCTCATTAAATCATACATATGTTATTTAATCACATTAAATTTATGATCTAGCTATGGAATTTTACTATATTGATTTCCTTGAGCTAAAGAAAACCAATTTTGGGCTAGACCCTAGATAGTTATGCATGAATTATAAACCCAATAAGAAATAAAAAGACACTTCTATTTATTTCTTCTTAGTCCTTCTTGATGGGCCTTCTTCACCATTTTTTCTCCTTGTATTTTTTCATCCTAATCTAACCCTATGTAATCTAATTACATATCATATAAATTAAAAGACCTTACATTACATGTGAGGGAAATTAGATGAGAAGAGAAAGATAATAGAAAATAAAAGAAAAGGCTGGGACACGCAAGCCCAATTTAACCAAAAAAATTCATGCAATGCAGATTAATCTCATTAGTCTTTGTCAATAACTAGTCATCAGGCCAAACATACACCATTAACATGCATTTCTAATGCACATAATTAACTTGCAATTTTCATATCCCACTTGGTTGAATTTAGTTTATTTTGCAACTCTTGCAAAAGTAACATGCCATGTATTCTTAGATTTGTAAAATTTTAAATATGGCAATTAATCTCATTAATCCAATTAATCAAATTAATTCTATATTTAAACATCCTTTTCATTTTAGTAACCATTTACAAAAAGGAAAAACTTTCAATCCAATTGAAAATTATTTTTGTGATTCTTAGGTTACATATGCTTGAAAATATTGATTTTCTTTCAACTATTGGTCTAACCAGTAATTAATTTATAAATTTAATTATTAATCTAGTTAATTAATTAAATTTGCACCAATTCTAGCAGCAAATTCCAATAAAATCTTGGAACTATTTAATTTGAAATTTTGAATTGCAGTAGTGCCAAAAATCCAATTTCTAGCATTTACTAATAAACCAATTTGCATTGTTTTATAAAATAATTGTTCCAAATGATTTTAGACCAATTTCAGCAATCATGAACATATAAAATCATATACAATGAGCAAAAAAATTAATTCAAATTAATCAATCCAATTAATCAACTCAAAATTAATTTATTCATCACTACTGATAGTGAATACAATAAATGTTCATATAACTTTTACAAAATTATGAATCCAATTCACATGCAATCAGTTTTCATATTCAAAATATTCAAATTAAATTCATAATTATCCAATAGTTGTCAACAAATAGGTTCGGAATTAAAAAGAAGCAAAATCAAAATTTGACACCATTAATAATACCTTAATCAGTTTTATAGGAGTTGTCAACAACAAAAAATATTTTTATATAATTCTTTTAATTATCAAGTAAAACCCAATTTTATTGATCAGATCTAGAATTACTTTTTAGTCCTTAAATAACTTATGAAAAATAATTTGGGACTGTAAAATTAAAAAGAAATCATTTAAAAAAATTTGCCCCATTTTAGCCGTTTTCTGCAATGAAAAAAATAGCCTAAAAATTGTGTTCAATGAATTTTTAAAAATAAATTCTAATTTTATTGTCCAGCTCTATAATTAAATTTCCATTTCTTAGAAATGTAGAAAAAAATAATTTGGGGCTAAAAATAATAAAAAATTAGACTAAAAAAATACTACGAACCTAGTAGATAAATGTTATGAGAACTTAAGCTTACTATTCAATTAATTTTTTTAATTGCCAAATAAAATTTAATTTCATTAATCAACCACAAATTCAAACTTTAGGATTTTAAGAATTGAAAAATAAAATTTGGAGCTAAAAATAATTAAACAACTTATCAAACCAAATGGCAACATTCTAGTCGACTAGCATAACAAATTTTCATAATTTTGATTTATTCAAGCATATAAAGTCCCAAAAATTCATAAAGAAAGACGCAAAGTTATTTAAAATAAATAACAATCTATATTTAACCATTAAGAAATGAATAAATCCAAAAAAGCTTGCAAGAAAATCAAACCGAAATTTTAAAACTTAATTGCAAGATACCGACAAACTGCAAAAGTTTTCAAGTTTTTGATAAAACCTAGCTTTAATACCATTGTTGTTGTCCATGGACTCATGCATAGTGGAAATAAAATATTTGTGGAACCCCAGCAAAGATTGAAACATAAAAAAATGGAAAAAAAATTTATGTTAGAGGAGATCATAGAATAAGAATTTACCATAAATTTTTTATGCGATTCCTATATGTAGTTTTCCTTTTTGTTCTCTCTTCTCACTAAGTTGTCGCAGACCATAATGATCCTTATTTGGGAACACCTCCAAGGTAATCCATACAAGAATTTTGTAGAAGGGAACAACTTGAAAATTTAGGTGCTAGTAGGATTTCAAGCGGATAAAGGAAGTAGAAGAAATTTATGTGTTATCAATTGTTCTATATGGCAATTTCTACTATAAAAAATATACATATGGTGACTCTACCTATAAGGGTTATTTATACTTTAAATAAACCCTTTCTATGTCATATTTTGATACTCAAAATCAGCCCTAAATCGGACTAGATTAGACCCAAACATTGGGCCCTATTCAGTCCCTTGTGCAGAGGCTTTTTAATAGGCTTATGTGCAATCTGCTTTGGCCCCACTATCATTAATCATATGTGGCACTCCTAGGCCCCATTTTGGATTAATAATACTCTAATTTAAGGCCTTTTAAACATTTTAAAATCCCATATAAAATCAAATTCAAGAATAATTAAAATTTGGACTCAACAAGGCCTAAGTCCAAAAACCCTAATTTTTTGGACTTCTCATTTGCATATAAGTCCTAAGCCCATTTGCTTATTTCTTCTTCTCAATTCATATTCTAATGATACCTCATATCATTATAACATTCAATATCATTGAAGCTTCCTCAAACTCCTTTTATATATGTGATCCTATGGGTTTCCAGAACAATTTGGCAATACACAGTGAATTAGTGTCCAAGTCCAACTGAGACTCTATAGATTCAATCTTATTGAATCAATATCAATACACCAATTGAGATATCACTCATGTATAAGTCAAGAGAGGTATTTAGCCATGCATCATGACTATCTAAGTGCTAAAAAGTCAAGTGGTTTGACTTAACCCTTCCATATATAGTTACAGTGCAATAAACTTCTTTCACTATATTTTTACCTCATCCAGTTTTGAGTATGGACTTGTGTCAACTCATAGCTTAACTAAATATGTCAAATTAAGCCCTGGACACATTTTTCTGATAATTTCACCTTTATTCCAAAAATTCCCTTTGTGAATCCCATTCACACATGGCATCTTACTTTGGCCAAAGATTCTTAAATAAAGATTACTCATTAGAACTATGAGATAAACTCCCCATTATAATCAAGGGTGGTGAATCTTTTATTAATTACTACCCTATCTTCAAATATGGCATGCCATGCTCAAGCACCTCGCTATGTATACTTCTTGTTCAAAGTAAAAGCTTTAAAGTCAAAGTATGTCACTCTATATTTTAGATAGTTAGTGATCTCAAGTCTAAGGATACTTGCACCACTAATATGATGAGATACTTTCACTGACATAGATTAAGTACCCATGTGAAGATCTCAAGGTTTTTCTCTGATGTACTTACTTCCCAAGTAAGCATCCACATGTTAACATTATGTATCTTTATGCTTACAGCTTGTGAGAACTACTACTTGATCCAATTAAGAAGAATAACATGTGCTAATCTATCTGCAGTAACAATGTCATATCTTTTTAATACTATAATTAGGGATATTTAGGTATATCACATTTGCATGCAATAAGAATCTCACATCATGAACACTTTATGATATCCTCTACACTATGATTTTATACCATGGAATTTATAACATGGTTTAAGACATTGCAAATAATTATAAGTAATATATAAAAGTACCATGATATAAAGAGAAAGGCCTATTACATTAATTCACAAAGTTTAAGCACATGAATATAACCCTATTACATAAGCTCTAGGGCCTACATCTAACAATTGGTACCAAGAGATCCAAGACAAATAATCTAAAGCCATCTCATCTATGGCATTTTCACTTTGGCCATGTAAATTAGAAATGCATGACTAAGTTACATAAGGTTGTGGCTTGGGATCATTTGATTATGAATCATATGATACATGTGAGTCTTGTTTATTAGGCAAGATGACAAAATCACCTTTTTTGGGAAAGGGTGAGCAAGCAAGTGAGTTATTGGAAGTTATAAAAATAGATGTATATGGTCCAATGATAACATATACATGAAAAGGTTTTGTATACATCATTACCTTTATTAATGATGACTTATGATATAGGTATTTGTGCTTGATGGAGTACAAGTTGAAAGCCTTTAAAAAGTTCAAAGAATTTAGAAATGAGGTTGAGAAACAACTGGGTAAGAGTATTAAAACTCTTCAATCTGATCAACGTGGTGAATACTTAAGTCAGGAATTCTAGGGTTATTTAAGGAATAATGGTGTATCTAAAAAGAGAAATCGAACTCCATTAGATATGGTTTGATACATGATAAGTCTTGCAAACTTACCTAAGTCCTTTTAGGGGTATGCACTGGAAACTGCTATTTATATTTTGAACAGAGTTCCATCAAAGTTGGTTGATGTTACACCATATGAGATATGGTATAACAAGAAACATATTTTTCACATATCAAGGTATAGGGATGCCCTATATAAGTAAAGAGAATAATGTTAGATAAGCTTGATGCTAATTCTAATAGATGCTTATTTGTTAGGTATCCCAAGGAAACTTTGGGATACTACTTCTTTCATCCTTTGGAACAAGAGGTGTTTATTTCAAAGCATGCAGTCTTTCTAGAGAAAGGGTTTCTCATGAATGACAATGAGAATAAAATTAAACTTGATGAAATTTAAAATTTACAAATTAAAGTAGATTAATCAACTAATCTAAGTTCTATTACTTATAGTTATGAGGTAATAAAAGAACCTATGGAAACACAAGTTCTTATATGATCTACTAGGGTCAGGATTATTCTAGAGAGATATGGATTTCTCATAGACTAGGAAAAGGAAGTGACTATAATAGAAGACCATGAAACCACTAGTTATAAGGAGGTTCTAAAGAGTTTAGAATCAAACTCATGGCTTCAGGCCATGAAATCTAAAATAGATTCTATATACGATAACCAAGTATGGCTTTGGTTGATCCATCTGAAGGGATAAAACCTATTAGGTGTAAATGAGTCTTCAAAAAGATGGACTTGGAAGGTAATGTGATTACCTATAAAGCTTGATTGGTTGTAAAACACTATCACTAAAGATAATGAATTAACTTTAATGAAACCTTTTATCCAGTTGTAATGGTTAAATCTATTCGGATTTTTATTGCCATTGCTACTCGTTATGATTATGAGATCTAGCCAATGGATGTAAAGATAGCTTTCCTTAATGAAACATTGTCATAGGAAATGTATATGACACAACCTAAAAGTTTTACATCCAAAGATGGAAATCAAGTCTATAAGCTTGAAAGATCCATCTATAGATTAAAGCAAGTATCTAGGAGCTGGAACATCCATTTTGATGAGACAATTAAAGAGTTGAGTTTTTCACAAAATATGGATGAACCATGTGTTTACAAAAAGGTCAATAGGAGTGCAACCATTTTTATTGTGTTATATGTAAATAACATACTACTAATAAGAAATGATGTCTCTATCCTCCAATTAGTTAAGATTTGGCTGAGTAAACAATTCTCCATGAAAGACCTTAGAGAAGCAACCTACATTTTTTATCCATAAAGATAGATCCAAAAGGTTGCTTAGTCTTTCACAGTTTATGTATATAGATAAGATGCTAAATAGGTTTAGCATAGATCTCTCTAAGAAAGGCCATATTCCTATGTTACAAGGAAAACACCTTTCTAAATCTATGTCTCCTAAGACACAAAAGAAGAGAGAGCGTATGAGAAGTATCCTATATGCTTCGGCTATAAAATCTATCATGTATGCAATGTTATATATGAAACCTGATGTAGCATTTGCTATGTGTGTCATGAGAAGATTCCAATCCAATTATGGTGAGGAGCATTGAGTGGCTATCAAGAATATCCTTAAGTACTTGAGAAGGACTAAGGATCTATTCTTGATATATGGAGAAACAGATTTACAGGTTAGTGAGTATAATTATGCCAGCTTTTAATCTAATAAGGATGGCTGTAAATCTCAATCTAGATACATATACATTATATGTGGAGAAGCAGTTATTGGAAGAGCCCCAAATAGGACTATAGATTCTGCCACCGAAGTCGAATACATAGCAACTTCTAATGCAACTAAGGAAGCTATTTGGATTAAGAAGTTCATTATAGAACTTAGAGTGGTTCCAAGCATTATTGATCCAATACCACTGTATTGTGATAACAATAGGGCTATTGCACAAGCTTATAAACCACGGTCTTATCAATGATCCAAACATGTTTTTTGGTGCTACCATCTAATAAGAGAGATCTTTGATAGATAGGATGTGAAAATTGAAAGGGTCATCAAAGATTATAACACAGTTGATCCTCTCACAAAGGCACTATCACAAAGAAAGTTTGATCAACATGTAAATGTAATGGGCATTAAATACATGGGTGATTGGCTCCAGTGAAAGTGGGAGATTATTAAAAGTATGCCTTAGAGCTCATGTAATAGGGTTATATTCATGTATTCAAACCTTATGAATTTATATTGTAAGGCACTTCTCTTTATATCGTGGTACTTTTATATGTTACTTATAAATGTTTGCAATGTCTTAAAGCATTTTACAAAGTCCCTGGTATAAAATCATAATGCAGAGGAAACCATGAAGTGTTCATGATGTGAGATTCTTATTTCATGCAAATGTGACATGCCTAAATATCATTGTTCATAGTATTAACAAGATAGGACATTATTAATATGGATAGACTATTTCTTTTTGAAAGTAAATTGAAAAATTTTTACTTGCTCTCTTATGTGTTTCAAGTGTCACTTCTAACTTTAATTTTGGTCATTGCAAGAGTTAATACTATGATCAAGTATATTTAGTCATGTCACATTTGCATGCAATAAGAATCTCACATCATAAACACCTCATGATTTCCTCTGCTCTGTGATTTTATACTATGGACTTTATAACATGGTTTAAGACATTGTAAACATTTATAAGTAATACATAAAAGTGCCATGATATAAAGGGAAATGCCTTACAATATAAATTCATAAGGTTTGAATGCATGAATATAACCCTATTACATAAGCTCTAGGGCATACTTCTAACACATTTAAGTTATAAATACCATGGCATGTTATAGTATCGCATAGTAATGTCAATATAATGCAGTTTCCCCTCTCTTATATAGGCTAACATAGATTCTAGACCTTAGTAGCCATATGAAAAAGTAGCTGGTAGTAATAGTCAATCCAGTGTAGGTGACTAAGTATATCATGAAGCACCTATACCTATCTCTTATGGGATGCCTGTACAAGCAGAGGAAGTATTCCTTTAAAAAGTGACGGACATGTTAAGACAAGGTACAAGTGTTATACCAATATAACCTTCCTAACCACCACCTCCTCATCCTCTACCTCTCTCTATGATGAAGACTATGAAAGAAACACTGCATAAAAATAGGGGCTAAGGATTTCAAGGGCTAAAAGTAAAATGATACATCTTTAGATGAATATTGGCTAGAGAAGATTGAAACGATCCTTGATAATCTATATTTCATACTTGAAGAAAATGTTCAGGGTACTACATCTTTATTTTATGAAGAAGCTCATTAGTGGTGGGTTAGGGTTAACAAACAAGCTAAAGTTTCCCATCATCCATAATAGCTTACATGGGAAATCTTCTTCTCTTTCTTTTATCAGGGTTATATTAGGAGGATCTATCTAGAAAGGCAGATAGAATTCATCAATTTCTAATAGAGACAACTTTCTATAGTAGAGTATGAGAGGGAATTCTTAAAGTTGAGTAGGTATGTACCAAGGATGGTGGCTGATGAGGTGAACAAGTGTTGCCATTTTATGGATAAATTGAATGATTCCATTAGATTTCACATTACTAGGTAGGAGATTGATAGTTTCCCAAAGTTAGTGAATGCCACCCTAAATATGGAGTAAGTGAAGATGAGAGAAACCAATAAAAAAGAAAAATAGCAAGGTAAGAAGGACAATCTAGTCATAACCCCTCCAGTACAAAAAGAGCAAGTTTTCTTAGACACTATCCGTAGGGTCACATAACCTAAAGACAGATGGCTCTTTTAAAAGTAGTCGACAATAATGTGAGGGAATAGCTAGCTCTTCTGCAGTTTTATCTAGGGGATCAACCCCTTCTTTTGTGTAAGCATTGTGGCAGAATCTATTATAAGCCATGTAAAAAGTTATCTAGGGCTTGTTTCACATGTGGAGCTAAGAGACATTATATGAGAGATTGTCTAAAAAGATAAGATAAACAGACTATTGTGTAGGTATCTACACCAAGCACATTGTAACAACTCGAAAATCTCAGCTTTTTTGAATAGTACTTTCCCAAGATAAATAGTGTTCTTGAGACTTAGGATGCACTGAAGCCATTGGTTGAAAATATTAATCACAAAATAATTTAAGGCAAAGTTTGAAATCAATCAAAAGTCATTTGATTGGTTAAAAATGCTAAGAAAGTTTTTATGGCAGTGTCTTATGAATAGTGACCAAGGCAAAGTTAAATGGTAAAATATTTTCAAAGTTGCTCAAAAAATTATGGGACTCATACAACATGATACTCAAAAATTCTAATTAGCCTAATGACATTGGAATAAGAATTTTCGGAGGTCGAAAAGTATTTTATTTGTATATTAGGAAACATAAAAATGGCATTTTAATTTGATTTCTTTCATTTTTCAAGTGTTATAGGGCCTTAATTAATTTTATTTTTCATGGTTAAATGAGATTAATAGGAGTTATAAATAGAGGAGAAAAAATGTGTTTAAAATTAATTTTTAAGAAACTATAAATAGTTAAATATTTTAGGGCAAAATAAAAAAAAAATCATTTCTCCTCCTTCTCCATTAAAAACTCGCCAGCCATGTAATGCTCTTGAAACACCGTTTCATGAATAGTACTTTTCGAGCCATGAATAGTGTTTTCAAAAGGTCGAGGCACTATACAATGGTTAGAAAGGGCAAATACTGCTCATAAAACTTTGATGAGCCAAAAAATGATGAAAATAAAATAATTTAAAGATTTAGCAGACCAATAAATCATAATAGATAGTGAACAAGTGAATAGTGACAAAATGGGTTTGTGCTGGGATTGGTCTAGGATGCTCCTGGATGGACCCAAAAATAGCACTCCTTAAAGGTAAAAAAATTCCAATGAGTCCATTAAAGAAAGAATTTTAATATTCAGAGGTCATTTACTATTTATTCGAAATTTTTAGATTTCATGAGTAAATAATGACCTGGGCAAATTATAGAATTCTGACCCAAAATTTTACAAGTCCTGTAATGGGATTAAATAATGAATTTGAAATCAAGAAAATTATTTTTAGAAGCCTAGAGAAATAATAATGAATTTTTAAAACTTGACGCAAAATAGAAAAGAAACGGGGTATGCAAACCGAGAATTAAGTGAATAGAGCTTAAAGACCACTTACATAAAGCCTAAATCTAGTGTACCCAAGTCTATAATCCCCTAAATGAGCTTATCTTCCTCCTTTTTACTCCATTAATGTGATGCCATTTCCATTCTTGTCTCCCTCACATTTTTCTCTTTTCCTCTCACATAAATCCTCCATTTCTCCACCAAATTAAGCAATAAATTCCTCTAAAATTACATCTATACCATAAATAAGCATATAAAAGTGGAATTTCATTAAAAAGAAGCTTAGAATGAGAGAATTCATCCTATGATGAATAGTGTCACCATGAATAGTAAGTTGTCAAAAATTAATTTTTATTTTTGTTATAAAAACTAAAGGTTATTTTAAAACTATAGGTATAATTAGAATGAAGTTTTGAGTTAATATGAATTTTTAAGGAATTTTCTAAA
>CANXYI011022420.1:0-20333 GCA_948208565.1 Hura crepitans
AAGACCCGAGGCAGGGGACACTTCCTAATAAACTTGACAGGCTTGAAAAAGGGTGAAAATGACCTCACTAAAAATTTTAGCATAACCAATAAATTAATTTGGGCCATACACTAGCAGGTCGTGGGCTTAAATTAAGTCGGGCTGGGAATAACCTAGGATGTGCCCCGATAGACCTAAAAATAGTGGACCCTGAAGTTGAAAAATTGCATTGAGTCCTAAGGTGAAGGAATTTTTAAAATCAGAGGTCGTTTGCAAATTCTCATGATTTTTTAGATTTTGCATGCAAACTGAGGTAGTTTGAAAACTGTCTTATCAGAGGAATTGGGCCACAAAAATTCATGAGTGTCCAATTGGGATTTAATAAGGAATTTTAAAATAAACCAAATTTTTGATGTCATTTGGTATTTTTCAGGTCTTTAGTAGAACTGCGATATCCTTGAATTTTTGCTAGCCTAGTTCCTGAAGGAATTAGGCCATATAATAGTCTTAAGGTTTTACCACAATTTTTCAACGTCGTTTAGTACTTTCTAGGTCTCGAAGTTTTGCCGTGAACCGAAGTTTTATTACAAAATGCTTGATTTTTAATTCAAGTACTTCCTGATGAAATTTTGCCGTAAAATTTTGCAAGCATAAAATTGGGGTTAAATGATGAATTTAAGAACAAACGATGCAATGTTTTGATAACCGTGTGATTTTTTAAAAATCCCTCAAGTTAGCAGCCCTTATGTTTGAGAATTTGAATCTCGAGTTGTTTGGGAACCCTATAACGCGAACTAAAGCTGTTCTAGTCTTTTTCAATCATTGAGCCATATAAACATGGCCTTTAAAAGCCATTTGGCCACCATTTTGACCATAAAATTGATTTATTTTATTTTCCTCTCCTCTCTTTCCTCACTACTTTCTTCTCTAAAAAATTTTGGTCACGTTTTGTTTCTTCCTCCATCTTTCTTTGGTCATACAGCCTACCTCTCACTCTATAAAGTCACCTAAAAATCCCTTGAAACCAATAGTTAAAAAAGCTTGAGGTGGATGACCTCTATTAGCAAAGGGAAATCATAAGGAGGGAGCAAGGGATTTCAATCTAGAGTAAGTTAAATCTTAAATTTCTGTTTAGATTCTTAGAAGCTTTCTTCCTCTTAAGCATAATCAAGATTTTATGGTGATTGTGTGTGTTGAATTTTGGTGTTTATGTGAGAGGGAATGGTGAAGGATAGTAAAGGATTATTCAAGTGAAAAGGGACGAAAGTATGGTGAGGAAATGAAGAAGAAAGGTTGCTAGAATTTTCAAGTATGTGGATTTAATTAATTAAAAGCATGCATTTCTTGCTTAATTAATAGAGAAATTGCCACTGAGATGTCTAAAATTTTTGTTGAGTTAATTATGCTTAAGTTACTACTGTGTTAGTATGTGTGTGTGTCCTATATTTTTTTAATTGGGGTAGTGTGAATGGGGTGGTGTGAATAGGGTGATTGAGTTAGGAATTTGGGGTTGGTGTGTGGTGCTAAGTTGTTAAATTTTAGTGGGTGTTGGCCTCTATCCTTATTAGGTTAAAATGAATGTACGGGAAAAGTACCAAAGCAATGTGAAAAATTTAGTGTGTGTATGTGGTGTGTTGTGTAATGGTGCTATGCCAGAACGGGACTGAATTTGGGTGATGGTGTGAGTGTATAAGGGAGCATGGAGATGTACTCACAAAATCAACATAAAGTGCCTTATAAAGGAGTGGCATGAGGTGTGAGGGTGAAAAAGATGGCAAGAATAGGCTAGTAGAGAGGTCAACGTTGTGTGTAGTGTGTGTGGCATGAGAGTTGAGGTTGGTGTAGGAGAAAAATTCTAGGTGGTCAACAAAGCATTAAGGTAAAATAGGGTAATTGAGGGGCTACTATAGGATGAATTTCAATGAAGTGTAAGGTTGTTAATTGTGTATCAATATAAGGTGAATTAGGGGCTAATGTAAGATAAATTTAAAGGAATTTTTAATGTTGTTATTTGTATATATTGTGCAAGTGATGAGAGTTGCATAATAAGTGTATATGAGGCAAAAAAGGGGCCTCACATATTAGGTTGTGAACTCAATAAAGCTATGCATAATGTAAGTGTAAGTTACTTGAAGTTGAACCTTAAAGGAGTAGTGGTCCTAGTGTATAGCCTTTGAACAAATTATTAGTAATTCTTCTTAGACTAGTGATCTCTAACATATGTAAGACAATTTAAAGAAAAGGCACAAGTTAGATATATAGACATGTAACCTGAAAGTGGTGCATGTGAATTTAAATAAAACACACATAAAATTGGACACCACACTTGGGACAAATAGGTACTAATCCTATATCGAAATAGAGGGAAGATGGTAAAGGGCTTATAAGTAAGGCCTTTGTATCCCTGGTTAGTGCGCTTTTAGGTGTTAAGGGTTAGAATCCCATCAGAACTCTGAAGTTAAATGTGTTTTTATAAGAGTAGTACTAAGATGGGCGATGTCTTAGGAAGTCCTCATGTTGCACCCTTTGCCTAAAGGACAAAGCCGTAAGGCTTAGTGGGCTAAAGTGGACAATACTAACTAGGCGGCCGGGCCGTTACAATTGGTATCAGAGCTCGACCCTCCCTATTATAGGTATGACAGTGAGGACGCTGTGTCATAAAGTTGGAGGACCATGCTTGGGATGGATAGGTAACCTATCTTATGCCAAAATGGAGGGAAGATGGTGAAGGGTTTATAAGTAAGGCCTTGGTATCCCTAGTTAGCACGCTTTTAGGTGTTAAGGTTCGGATCCCATCAGAACTCTAAAGTTAAAAGTGTTTTGGTGAGAGCAATACTAAGATAGGTGACATCTTAGGAGATCCTTATGTTACACCCTTTACCCAAAGGGCAAAGACATGAGGCTCGGTGGGCTAAAGTGGACAATACTAACTAGGCAGGCTTGGCCGTTACACTTCGGGTATGAGACGTACGAGTCATTAATTTATGTGTCAATGGGTATAAGAGCCTATGGGCCTAAGTTTGTTTATGTATCTAAGGATGTGAGAGCCTTCAAGCCTAAGTATATGCATTTGAGGATGTGAGTGCCTTCAGGCTTAAGATTACATACCCAAGGGTATGAGAGCCTTTTGGCCTAGGTGTTATGCATTTGTGGATGTGAGAGCCTTTAAGCCTAAGTGATACACATCTATGGACATGAGTGCCTTTGAGCCTAAGTATACATATCAATGGGTATGAGAGCCTTTGGGCCTAAATTATTGCATTATCCAATCTTGGTCAGTTGTTTTAATGATATAGGCATAAGTTAAACAAATCAAAATGACTCCAAAATGCATACTTTGGAATTGTAAGTTTAATGGCATTAAAATGTGACAAATGGATATAAGTAGGCCAAATGACGTAAAAATTGGTCTTAATGTGTTCAATTATGATTTTTATCTTTCATATGGCTATAAATTATGTAATTATGATTATGATGTGCATATATGAGTTTATGAGTGAATAAAGGCATTTATGACTAAAAAACATGTATGTCATTATTCTTTGCAATGTATGAGTATGGTGTGGTATCTTACAAGCTATTATGATAATGATATGATATATGTTGTGCCTTATAGCCTATAATTGATTGTTACATGATCTTTGTGATTTTTGGTATATTTGATATTTAAAGGCATGATTATTGCATAAAATGTGTAACTTTACATATAAGACACCGAAATTGCTTGTTTGTGATATTAAATTTGAAAATGGCTTTTGTACATATATAGGCATATTAAAACTAACCTTTTTACAAGTTAAAGTGATTACACCACAAAGCGAAAGCTTAACGCATTACTTGTGATGTGTAAGTAATAGGGAAGCTAATTAGAGCCAAAGCTTCTGTATATTAAGAGGCACAGAGATAACCCCTACGTGGGTATTTTTGTACTTTTTGTAATAGTAATTCTGATATAAATGTAATGATTAATTAGATAGTGTGCTCTTGTAATCCTAGAGAGATTGGGTCTATTCTACATTTTGTAGTAAGTTTTTGTACTTATATATTATAACTATTGACTTTGCTTTTTTTGCTACTTGCATGTTTGTGTGTTGATTAATGAGTTTGCATGTGAGAATGTTGACTGTGGAGAGCCTGAGGCTCATTGTGTTTTATGTTGTTTTTGGAGGGTTAGGAGCACCCATTGGGTTACATATGAGATTATTGATTATATAAAAGTGTTTTTAAGCAGGTAAAAATTTGGGAAAGTGTTCTAGTACAATCGTTATGCTGATGAATTTTCAACATAATGATCCTAATGTTTACCTCGATATGCATGCCAAAAGATTTTTAATGTTTTATCTCATGTTTAAGTTAAGAATAGTTTTCTTATATAAAAGCTTTGAATTTAAGGTGATTTTGGATAACAGAATTATATATCATTTTACATGCATGTGTCCCTATTCGAGTCTAGTGTACAGATTAGGCGAAGGGCACCACACTTAGTAGTATCAAAGCTTTTGATTAGGTTTTCCTTTATACCTATGGGTTATGCAAGAGTACTTTAGGAGTCATAGTATATTTATATCAAATACTATTACATGTGTATGATCCCATATCAGTTAGGGAGGAGAACAAAGCACACCTTATAAAGGTATGGATACCTCTCCCTTGTAGATGCATTTTGGGTAAAAGGGTTTGGATCCCATTAGAACTACGAAGTTAAACATGTTTGGACAAGAGTAGTACCAAGATGGGTGACCACTTGAGAAGTCCTTGTGTTGCACCCTTTGCCCAAGAACAAAACTGTGAGGGTAGTAGCCCAAAGTGGACAATATCTACAAGTAGGTGGCTTAGGCTGTAACAGTTGGCATTAGAGTCGAGGCTTAAATTGGTGTGCCAGTGGGCTGTACGAGGATGTTGGGCTCTAAGTAGTGGGAGAAGTATAATCCCACATCAGTTAGGGAGGAGAACAAAACATGCCTTATAAGGTTGTGGATACCTCTTCCTTATAGTCGCATTTTGGATAAAAGGGTTCGGATCCTATCAGAACTTTGAATTTAAATGTGTTTGGGAAGTCCTTATGTTACATCTTTTGCCTTCAAACAAAATAGCAAGGTTAGTGGCCTAATATGGACAATATCTATAAGTGGGTGGCCTAGGTAATGACTGCTTAGGTGACTCTATTGATGATAGCATAACTTTCATGAGCCTATGGATTACTTTAGAGTATGTATGATAAAGTAGCAAATCAAGAAGTGTTCCTTGGGTTAGTTTGCATATAGTTACTTTTTGCATTCCTGGTCATTATGCAAGGTAGTTTGGTGAGGTCCATGGTATTATTACTTACCCTTTATTATTCAGAGGGGGAGATCTGTCTACTACTTTTGCTACTAGATATCATGATTTATGGAATTAGTTGCACTTGAATATTAATGTTCTTCTTAATCTTGCTTGCAACTTTCAAACATTTGGTGCATTTACAAAATGTGTGACTTATTTTGTAGAGTTAATCGATCCCATTTGTTGAAAATATGGTATGAAAATTGTAACAAGAGACAGAAGATCTAAGAAATTTTGTACTTTTATTACTTTGCTGAACTTGAATACAAAAGGATATAGTATGAACTTTTATAATAATATATCTATCTCTATAGTCCATAAAATGCTTAATAAAGCTTCTTAAAGTGGTCCTATCTACTTGCATCATACTAGCATTTTATGATAATAACAACATGACATTAATACAATGACATAGATCCTCATTTAATCAAAGGAAATCTTAATTACATCTTAAACTCTTAATGTCAATTACTCCTTGTAAGTTTTCTTGATTGAATATTTTCTCTCAACCCCAAATTATTGCATAGGATGCCTTTTTTTTTTGGGTTCCCACCTTATTGAGGTACCCACTTTTAGCAAGGCTACCATTTTTTTAGTTTTTAACCCACATGGCTATTTTTCTCTTTTTTTTCACTTTTACTTGTCTTTAGCCATACAACAATTTTAATCTATCCACGACAATGAGTTCCTTGAATTCATTTCAATCACAATCTATGAGGAACACAACTCCTTTTAGTGACAATTGCTTAAGGATGAAGGGTCTTTCCCAATTTGCTTTGAACTTTCCCTTTGGATCAATCAGGCCTAATCTCATCTGCTTGAGGACTAAATCTCTTTCTCTCAACTTGTGATTCTTCACCCTTTTGCCAAAAGCTTATGCCAACCTTTTTATGATAAACTTGATTATGATAATTATCTTTTGAGTGGTTTTCATATAACAAGTTTAACTATTAGAACCCCTATTTAAGACAGGTTCCTTCAAGAATCTTAGCTTCTACAGTCTCTCTCTATAACACCCGCCAATCCTAAGTTATGAATAGTGGACCTTAGGGTCGTGTATAGTGACATCTAAGATATAAATAGGGGTTTCTTACCAATCAAAAGTATATGTTGGGTATAGTTTTGGTTTACATTTTGGTGGGAAAAATAAGGTCAATTGGATGTCTGATGATTGATAAGAAGTGTAGTTGTGAATAGTGTTCTCTTGAAGGGAGAGTACCAATTTTGAGGCCCAAGTCACACTAAATGAACAAAAAGGAAGTAAATATTACAAAATAATTTTTGGTGAAAATTTCAAATGAAAATAGAGCCATTAAGGTGGTTAAAAATGCAATTAAATTTTTTACGTTAGTGTCTCGAGAATAGTAATCTAGTTTAAGCTGAATGATAAAATATTTAGTTTGCACTTAAAATTACTTGAGAAAAGCACAAAATATTGCTCAAAATTCTAAATAAGTCAACGGTAATAGAATGGGAAATTTTTGACATTAAGAAGTATATAATAAAAATGAGGGAAAATTGAGTTATTTAATAAAATTAGTTCCTTTTGATTTTTAATTACAATTTTCATGGAACTTATGAGTTATGTATTTATTAAATTAATGGCACTAAAAGGGGATTAAATGAAGATCCAATGTAAAATAATTAATTTTTAAAGGACATATAAGAGTATGGAATAATATTGACCATTAGGTTGCCATATGGCTTAATCTAAGCCCTTGGTTTGGTTAATATATAAGGATTTAATTTTGAATAATTACAACATTTTCCATTTTCTTCCTCTCCACCTTAGGTTGAATCCCTCGATAGCTATTTCCCCTACACTTTTTCTTCTTTTTTACACTAAAATTCACTTTTCACATAAATTTTCTACCATAGACTAACCCTTTAGCAATCCTAAGCCAATAATTTAGAGAAAGAAATTAAGAATGAAGGTTATTTTAGGGTTTGAAGGATGGAGTGAATAATGACCCTAAGTTGGTAAATGTTGAATTATGCTTTTTTATAATTTTTGTAAGTTGTTATTTAATGCAAATTTGGTGATTCTTGAATCAATTTCAAGTTAAAATTAGTTCAGAATTTTTTTATTAAATTTTCTAATAGAATTATGTTATGTTTTAAAACAAAGTGGGAGATATGCAAGGAACGAGAAAAGAGAAAGTATAGAAAGCTTTGATTGAAGACAATTTACTAGTTTTTAGGTGTATTCAATGAATTATATTTAATGTGTGTAAATTCTAACATTTCAAGTCTGTGGTTCAATGCTTGATTGGCTTAATTTATGTGTATAATAATTTGTAAATATAATTTGATGGCATATTAGTGTCATTTAGATAGTTAGGGCAAGATTTGGATGAAAGTTTGATGAAGAATTACATAGCAAGTTATTAACCTCACTATAGCTAAATGGTATATGGGTAGGTATAGTGATTATGTATGCATAATTAGAGTAGGTATGGTGCAAATTCTAAGATAGTGATCAAATATAAGTAGTTAAAAGTCTAATTGGGAGTGTTAAGTGGAAATTAAGTTGAATATGTCCATATGCATGAACAATCATATATGGCCGAATGGGATAGTGCATGTGTGCACATGTATAGTAACATGTTATAATTACTTGGTGCATGTATTAGGCATAAAAATGATAATTACTGAAATGAGGCATAAAAGAATACATGGGAAAATGGACATAGATATGTTAGGTTAAAAATGTAATATTTGTCAAATAAAAGTAAATAGGTGAAATAATTGTGTATGAAATCATGCAATTTAGATGAAAGTTAAATGGTAAGAAGATATGTATGAAATAAAAACATTGAGATAGGAAAGTTATATAATAATCCACATAGCCCTCCACTTCTTTATGGATTATATCATTTAGAATTTTTGTGGCCATCCTCTAGTAAGTCACCCTAAAATTCTTTAACCTAAAAGGTATGACTATATAACAAAATGGCCCCCACTCAATGACAAATGTGGCTTTTATTTTATTTGCTATTTTATTTAGGATTTATTTGTAACCAACATATCCATCAACAATGCTATATGTCTTGCGCATTGTCGTATTATCAACTAGAAAATCTATGTGTAGTAATGGAAAATCATCCTTAGGGCAAGCCTTATTCAAGTCTCTATAACTATACACATTATAACTCAATCATTTTTCTTAGCGATAGGTACCATGTTAGATATTGTATTTCTTCTAAGAACTTAGCTTAAATTTATTTATGTACTTCTTTTATTTTCTTTGCAATGCCCAAAAATCTCGAATGTGAATAGTGACATCAAAGACATGATTAGGTTTCTTACAAATAAAAGTACATGTTATGTACAAGTTAGGGTTGTAATTTGATGTAGAAATAAAGTCTTTTAGATAGTTAACGATTGATAAAAAGTAAGGTTATGAATAGTGCCTTCCCAAATGGTGAATAATGCTTCTTGAGACCCAAGTCCACTAATTGAACAAAATGAAAATAAATATTATAAAGTATTTTTAGTCAAAGTTTAAAGTGAAATTAAAGCCAATAAGGTTGTTAAAAATGCAAGTAAAGTTTTTACAATAGTGCCCAATGAATAGTTACTTAGTTGAATGATAAAATATTCAATTTATGCTCAGAATGACCTAGGAATGGCATAACTTGCTACTCAAAAATTCTAAATAATTCAATGGAAATAGAATTGTAATTTTCTAACATCAAGAAGTAATTTATAAAAATTGAGCAAGAATTAAAGTGCTTAATTAAATGGTTTCTTTTTAGTTTTTAAATGCGATTTTCTTAAGACTTATGGGTTATGAGTTTACTGGATTAATGGTACCAAAAAAGGAATTAAATGGAGTTTAAAAATGAGGGAAATAATTTTTTAAAGGCATAAAATGTTTAAGATTATTATCAACCATTAGATTTCCATATGGCCCAATGGGAGCCCTTGATAAAATCTATTATAAAAGGGATCAAAAGTCATTTAAGTGATAAAATGAGTGAGCATTTCATCTTCTTCTTTAACCCCATAGCCAATGCCATTGAAGGGAGAAGGAAAGCTTTCTTTTTCTTCCTTAAGGCTCCTAAATTCAATTCTAGCCATAATTCAACCCTTCACAACTCATAGATTATTAATTAATGGTAAAAAATTAAGGAAGAAGGCTAATTTGGGAGAATTGGTGCTTATGTCAATAGTAACTCCAATTCAAGTAAGTGGTGAATTTCAAGGTTTTATATTTTTCTCATTTGTATTTTGAAGCCAAATGATTCTTTCTCAAGTTAAATTCAATTGGTTTCCATGGACTTATGTATAGTGAAAATAAAAAAATCCATGGAACCCCAACAATGGTTGGAACATCAAAAATTGATAAATAAAAATTTTTTATATTAGAGGAAATAATAGAATAAGAATCTATCATAAATTCTCTATGCGATTCCTATATGTAGCTTTCCTTTTCTTTTTCTCTTGTCACTAGGTTGTTGCAAAGCACAATAATCCTTATTTGGGAACACCTTTAAGGTAATCCATATAAGAAGTTCTAAAAGTGAGCAACTTGAAAATCCAGGTGCTAGTATGATTTTCAAGCTAATGAAGGAAGAAGAAGAAATTTGTATGTTTTCAACTATTCTATGCTGCAACTTTTGCTACAAAAAAATGTGTGTATGGTGGTTGTAGCTATAAGGGTTATTTATACTTTAAATAAGCCCTTTTTATGTTAGATTTTAACACTTAAAATCAGCCCTAAGTCAAACCAGATTGGACCTACACATTGGGCTCTCTTTAATTTTATGTGCACAAGTCTTTTAATGGGCTTATATGCAATCTGCTTTGGCTACACTTTCATTAATCCAATATGGCACTACTAGTGTAACACTCCCTACCCATTTTTACCTAGAACAGGCAGGGTGTCCTACTTTTTGCTAAGGTCACCCATCTTAGGATTTCCCTAGGGGCCTTTCATTTAACTTTTACATAACTTTGACTAGGTTTGACCAAACCTAACCTTAAGCCCATTTTGATTATTTATTCCCTAATTACTATCTATTTTAGTCTGTTAAAACTCCTATCAAGCACTATCAGATGTTTATGGAAAATCGGGCAGCATAACGACTGCCTTAGTAACTAACCCAAAATTTGCCTACAAAGAAAAACACTTCTAACTCAATCTCTAACCTTATTTCCTCTTATGGACCCTCTAGTCCTTCAGTATATAGCTAACAGTACAATGTAATGTCCATTTCACAGAACACAGGGTCGTAGACCTGTCAACACACAAGTATGTAGAAATAGACATTTATTAACACATAAAGTTGTACATACATTCAATTTATAGTTCTAGTTGGATGCATAACACCTAGCCCACACTATTTATATGCATAAGTGCAACTCTATATACAAAAGTCAAAAAAGAAAATAAAGATACCAAGGACCCTATAGTAGCTACACTGGTGGTGATGTCTGATGCTGACCCTAGCTGTCTGATGCTGACCCAAGCTCTGTCTATAGCCTGCGCATCAAAACACTGACATGCTGAGTATAACACTCAGTGGTGGAATAATTCAAACATATTATGTTAGCTCATGCAAGCACACAACATGTTACACTTCGCACACAGTAAGTAATCCTACTACTCGAAGTTCATTCATCCATTTAATTCAATTTATGTATCCTTTATTCAGATTACTTACCAATTATTTTAGACTAATTCATTACTTAGGGACCCGTCCATAAACCACTCCCAATACTGGGCTAGTAGATACTTAGGGACCTATCCGTAAAATACTCCCAATATTGGCAAATCATAGCAATTAACACACAAAGGGTGGATACTCAGGGGCCCGTCCGTAATCCACTCCTAATATCCACAATAATCACCTGTAGCACAGTGGCTCATCACAGAACTTCAGCAGCTACACCTGCCAAAATCAATACATGGTAGTGGGCCCCAAAAGGATAGACTACCTAGCAGTTACTTTATCCCTTAGTTGACCGATCAACCTATCTAGTGGGTGTCTAACTGATGGACCACTAACTATTTTAGATAGTATTTGTTACTATTTTAGCCTTAAGTTACATTTTTAGACCTAATCCACACAAATAATTGTGACTTTGCCATTGTCGCAAATTTCACTATTCATTTGGTCAGTTTCCGCAATTGACACTATTCATTTGGTCCCTTTTACATTTTTTGCCTTTCACTATTTAGGCTATCCAAGGTCTATTTTCATCCATTCTTCACATCATTATTCTTATGTCCAAATCCTAATATAGGGTACATTGCTTCATATTATCTTTAGTCACATTTTCCCACTCAATATAAATCACATTTTCATCCCATGCAAAATGCCAATTTTTAGGCCTTTTTACTCCTGACTTCCACACTATAGTGTTTATAGAATTTTAAAAACTAATGCATCATAGTGTTTATAAAATAAAATATTTTTTAGATATGAAAAAATAAAAAATAAAATATAAAATATATATAAACTAGTTAACCGTTAACTAATAGTTAACCATCAATTTCTAAAAATAAAAACTATATACCATAAATATCAATTTGATTAACAAAAAATTAGTTTGGTTTTAGATCGATTCACTGGTTAACCAAAAAATCGGTTAACCATGAACACCTCTAGGGCCTAATAGGTACTGTTCATAAGACCTTAACTGTTAGGCATTACAATTCTTCCCCTCTTAAGAAATTTTATCCTCAAAATTACCTGAGGTAAAAAGATGAAGGTACTACATCCACATCTGCTCCTCAGTTTCCCATGTTGCCTTTATCAGGTTGTGGTGCCTCCATAGCACTTTCACAAGGGGAATCATCTTGTTCCTCAGCTGCTTCACCTCTGTAGCTATGATCTGCACCGATTTTCCTCATACGTAAGATCTAGTTGAACTTGTATCTCTTTAGCAGCTATTACATGTGTTAAGCTTGATTGGTACCACCTCAACGTAAATACATGAAAGATATCATGTATCTATTGCAACTCGGGTGGTAAGGCAAGTCTATATGCCAACAGGCTCACTCTCTCTGTGATTTCATAAGGCCCGATAAACTTAGGGCTAAGCTTGCTCATCTTGCCAAACCACAATATCTTTTTCCATGGCAACACTTTCAAAAACACTCGATCTTCCACTTCATATTCAATATCCCTTCGGTTCAAATATGTATAGGACTTCTATCTATCTGAAGCTACCTTTAACCTATCCCTAATTACTTTAACCTTTTCCTCCGTATCTCGAACTAAGTTAGATCCCACAATCTTACTCTCTCCTACTTCATTCTAACAGAGGGGAGTCTTACATTGGCAACCATATAATGCTGCATATAGGGCCATGCCTAAGCTAACTTAGTGGCTGTTGTTATATACAAATTCTGTTGTGCCAAATATTGGTCCCAGTTGCCTTTAAACTCAATAGCACAACTTCTCAGCATGTCTTCTAACACTTGTATCACTCTCTCATATTGGCCATTTGTCTGAGGGTGGAATGCCATACTATAGGTCAATTGAATACCTAAGGCTTCCTGTAACTTCTTCTAAAACTTAGATGTAAATCTTAGATCTCGATATGATATTATTGATGTTGGCACTCTATGCAACCTCACAATCTCGTCAATGTATAACCTAGCCAATTTCTCTAATGATTAATCCATCCTCACAGGTATGAAATGGGTTGTCTTTGTTAGCCTGTCCGTGATCACCCATATAGCATCACATTTACTCCTTGTCATAGTCAATCCCATGACAAAATCCATAGTGATCTTTTCCTATTTCTATTTTGGAATTGCAATTGGATGTAGCAATCTAGAAGGAACCTGGTGCTCTACTTTCACCTGCCGACAAGTCAGACATCGACCCCTGTACTTAGCTACTTCACATTTCATCCTAGGCCATCAATAATAAGGCTTTAACCTGAGGTATATCTTTGTGCTACCTGGGTGCATCGAGTATGGACCCTCATGAGCTTCTCTCAAAATCTATAACCTTAATTTGTTGACATCAAGCACACATAGCCTATTCTGGTAATATAGGTTTCCATCCTCTACTAATTCAAAACCTATAGCCTTCCCCTCTTTGACTTTTATCCACAATCTGCACCAAGTGAGTACCTTTCATCTGTGCTTCCTTCACTTGTTGCCTAAAATCAGCTTTAACTTGTAACTCAGCTAACACTGCTCCTTCTAGTGTGTACTTTACTCTAGCATGCATCGATTTTAGTGTGGCTATCATCATTATGCTCAGCACATCTATAACCACATTTGCCTTTCCTAGATGATAGTCAATCAAGTAGTTATAGTCCTTGATCTACTCCATCCACCATTGCTATCTCAAATTCAACTCTTTCTAGGTAGGCAAATACTTTAAGCTCTTATGGTATGTGTAGATGTAGCACCTCTCTCTATATAGATAATGTCTCCATACCTTCAATGCAAAGACAATCGTTGCCAATTTTGAGTCATGCAACAGGTAATTCCTCTCATATGGCTTCATTGTCTAGAAGCATATGCACTAACCTTTCCTTCCTACATCAACACATAACTATGTCCATTGTGTGATGCATCAATGTAAATCACAAACTCCTTACCTTGTTTTGGTTGTGTCAGGATAGGAGCTTCAGTCAACATCCACTTCAATCTCTCAAAGCTAGCTTGACACTTGTCATCCCACTCAAACTTCACATCCTTTCTAATTAACCTTGTTAATGGAGCGGCAATAATTGAGAACCCTTTTACAAATCTCCAATAATATCCTGCCAATCCTAGGAAACTTTGAATCTCAATCACATTCTTAGGAGGATTCCACTCCAACACTGCTTTTACCTTACTCGGGTCCACCCTGATACCTTCAACTGAGGCAATGTGTCCTAAGACTGCCACTTCTTCCAACCAGAACTCACACTTATTGAACTTGGTGTATAACTGCTTCTTTCTCAATGTATGTAACACAATTCAGAGGTGTTGTTCATATTCCTCTTAGGTTCTTGAATACACTAGTATGTCATTAATGAACACCAAAACAAATTGATTTAAGTATGGCTTAAATACCCTGTTCATCAGGTCCATGAATGCTGCTGGGGCATTAGTGAGCCCAAATGGCATCACTAAGAATTCATAATGTCCATATCTAGTTCTGAAGGCCATTTTAGGAGTGTCACTCTCCTTGATCTGTAACTGGTGGTACCCTGATCTCAAGTTAATCTTAGAGAAGACACTGGCAGCACGTAGTTGATCAAAGAGATCATCAATCCTAGGTAGTGGGTACTTGTTCTTAACTGTCATCCGATTCAGTTGCCTGTAATCGATACATAACTGAAGTGACCCATCTTTCTTCTTCACAAATAGCACTGGAGCTCCCTAAGTGGACACACTAGGCCTAATGAAGCCCTTATCCAGTAAATCTTACAATTGCACCATCAACTCCTTTAGTTCTACTAGAGCCATTTTGTAAGGAGTGATTGAGACTGGGTTCACACCTGGACAAGTCTCAATCTCAAAATCCAACTCCCAATGTGGTGGCAATCCTTATAGTTCATCTGGGAATACATCAGGAAACTCATATACAATTGGTATCTGATCCAAGCTAGGGGTCTGGACAGTAGTGTCTACCACTGCAGCTAGAAAAAGCTTTACATCCCTTTTGAATGAGTCTCCTGGCTGTCATGGCTAAGATTAAATTATGCAAGGAGTCTTTGTTACCCATAACCATCACCTCTTGTCCATCTAGGGTTCGAAGACTCAACCTCTTCTTTTCATAGTCAATCATTGCCTTATGCTCTATCAGCCAGTCCATGCCTAAGATGACATCAAACCCATAGAAGGGTAGCTCTATCAGGTCTATCAAAAATGTCTAACCCTAAATCATTAGAGGATAGTGTCTGTACATAGTGTTCACTATCACACTCTGACCTACCAGGTTGCTCACTTGTATACCTAAATCAATGGGTTCTAGTTCTAGGCTTTTATCCCTAGCTTGTGTAGTGCATACATAAGAGTGTGTGGATCCTGGATCTATCAAAGCTAGTATGGAAGCATTAAGTAGAGAAAAAAGTACCAGCTTTAACATTCGAAGCCTCTGCTTCCTCCCAAGCATGAATAGCATATTGTCATGCCAGAGCTCTGACCTTTGGTCTACCTCTCTGATTGGTGGTAACCTGCTCCTATCTCGATGGTCTCACAAGTTTGCCAGCTATGGCTGTCATGAAAGCTTGTGCTTGTATTGCCTCTGCTGGCCTTTGAGGGCACTCCCTTTGCCAATGGTCTCATGCCCCATAAATAAATCATGCTCCTCTTCTTGATCAACAGTATCTCCAATGTTGCTTCTAGCAAAACTCATATAATGGGGGTGCACTCCTAGCTATGGATATAGGGGCACTAGATGCCTACTGTGATAAAGGCAGTTGAGGTCTAGAAGAGTACAATAATCGGTCGTTTATGAAGGGGCCTGCCTCTATGACTATGGGCCCTACTGCCTTTAGGACTACTAACTTTGCTAAACATCCCTCAGCTTCTTGCTCCCACCTGGAGCTGAACTCGTCTGGCCTACTGTAAAAGGCCTCTTTCTTTAAAATAACTCTCACTTCTCCTAAAACATTTCCTCTGTGTTGTAGGTTATAGCAACTAATTCAGAAAAAGTCTCTGATCTTTGAAGTGGTAATCTATATCCGGATCTCCACATTGAGGTCCTTCTTGAACCTTTTGCATTTCTCCTTATCATTTGAGAGAAACTCAGCTACATATCAACTCAGGCAGTTGAAGTCCTTCTCATACTTTGAAATCGACCTCCTGCCCTACTTTAGGTCAAAGAACTCTTGCCTCTTCTTATCAACGTATGGGTCAGGAATATAGTGCTTTTTGAATTCCTTATGGAAGAAATCTCATGTCAGTTCATCTGCTACCTTTCTCCCCCTCAATCTATCCCACCAATGGTATGCTTTTTCCTATAGCAATGCTATGGCACACCTCAGGTACTCTATCTCAGGACATTCTAACTCCTCTAAAATCCTAGTAGTCCTCTCTAGCTAGTACTCAGCCTTGGCTGCATCATCCTCTCTGGACCCCAGAAAATCTACTACTCCCAACTTCCTAACTTTCTCTAAATAAGTCTTATGTGGGGCTAGAGGAGTAACTAGCACATGCATTAGAGTTAGCATCAAGGCTGGTCTACAATCTGTCTCAACAAGTCAACGATCTACTACAACAATGTTAGTGAAGCTTGTACTTACGGTTGTGACTGTGGCTAAGGCTAAAGTGGTAGCTATCTCTGTGCAGCATTACTAGGGTCTAGAGTGGCTGCACTCCCTTTATGTCCATGTATAGTCATCGGTGCATAGCTTGCCACCTCTTCTCCTCTCTCTAGTGGGGTTCTTTCACTCATCGTAATTTAACTGAATAAAAAATAAATATTAACATTAGACAGTGTAGCTTGACTCAGACAAACATTCTAGACTCATGCACTTATGTATAAAATGCCTAGGAACACTTAAACCCACTCTGATACCAACAAAAGTAACACCCCCTACCCATTTCTTCCTAGAACAGACAAGGTGTGCTACTTCCCGCTGAGGTCACCCATCCTAGGATTTCCCCAGAGGCTTTTTATTTAACTTTTACCCAACTTTGAATAGGTTTGACCAAACCTAGCTTTAAGCCCATTCTGATTATTTATTCCCTAATTACTATCTATTTTGATCCGTTAAAACTCCTATCAGGCACTATTAGACATTCATGAAAATTGGGCAGTATAACTGCTGCTCTGGTAACTAAGCCCAAATTTTCCTATAAAGAAAAACACTTCTAACTCAACCTCTAACCTTATTCCCCCTTCTAGAACCTCTAGTCCTCTAGAATATAGCTAACAACACAATGTAACATCTAATTCATAGAACACAAGGTCGTAAACCCATCAACACACAAGTATGTAGAAATAGTCATTTATTAACACATAAAGTTGTACATACATTCAGTTCATGGTTCTAGTTGGATACATAACCCTTAGTCTACACTATTTATATACATGAGTGCAACTCTATATACAAAACTCAAAAAGGAAAATAAAGATACCAAAGACTTTATAGCAGCTACACTGGTGGTGATGTCTGATGCTGACCTGAGCTTTATCTACAGCCTACGTATCGGAACACTGACACACTGAGTATAACACTCAGTGGTGGAATAATTCAAACATATTATGTCTGCTTATGCAAGAATGCAACATGTTACATTTTGCACATAGTAAGTAATCCTACAACCTGAAGTTCATTCATTCATTTAATTCAATTTACATATTCGTTATTCAGATTTCTTACCAGTTATTTCAAACAAATCATTACTTTATAGGTCCAAACTAGATAGACTACACTTTAAGACACCAAACAATGGGACGTGTCTCGTGCAGTGGCCCACTTTTAGGGACTATGTAGCTACACCTACCTCATTCGGTACTCAAGGACCTGTCCATAGACGACTCCTAATGCTAGACTAGAAGATACTTAGGGACCTATTCGTAGACCACTCCCAATATCTACAAATCATAGTAATGAACACACAAAGGGTGGATACTCAAGAACTAGTCTATAAACCACTCCTAAAAATCCACAACAATCACCTGTAGTGTAGTGGCTCATCACAAAATCTCAGTGGCTGCACTCGCCATAATCAATACATAGTAGTGGGCCCCAGAAGGACCGACTACCTAACAATTACTTTATCCCCTAGTTGACTTGTCAAGCCATCCAGCGGGTGTCTAACTGATGGGCCACTAACCATTTTACTATTTTATCCTTAAGTTACATTTTCAAACCTAGTCCACACAAATAATTATGACCTTGCCATTGTCGCAAATTTCACTATTCATTTGGTTAGTTTCCGCAACTGACACTATTTATTTGGTCACTTTTACATTTTGTGCCTTTCACTATTTAGGCTATCCAAAGTCCATTTTCATCCATTCTTCACATCATTATTCTTATCTCTAAATCCTAATATAGGGTATATTGTTCCCACTCAATATAAATCACATTTTAATCCCATGCAAAATGCCAATTTTTAGGCCTTTTTACTCCTCACTTCCACACTCTACTTACACATAAAATGCCTTAAATACCTAAATGCTCATGCCATACCCTATGTGATACACTATTTGGCCATGACACCATCACACACTTACACATGCAATCTTTCCCAATTTATTCCACAAAACATATTAATTTAGAAATAAACACATGATTATAATGCAATTTACCTAATTACATTTATATACCCCAAAATGTCACACTTCCATACAAGGTTACACATATGAAAACCAACATACACACATGACATAATAGATTCGAGTTATTCCATATACCTAAAGTGTGTGTATACTATTTTCTCCACCACTTTGACCTTAAATTGTTTGTTTCTCTCACATGAATTTCTAAGCCCTAAACATAAGCATTCTTAGTTTAGAAAAATTCTCAAAAATTATCTATAACTCCAATTGAAATTCTAAAACCATAGGGTTCCTTAGAATTATCTAATATAACTGTATAAAAAATAAAAAGTGGAATTAGTGGGCATTTACTTACTTTGGACACTATTCACCCAAGTATGGAAATTCCCCAAATTGAGCTCCTTTCTTGCAATTAATGGTGGAATTAATATCTAAGATGGATGGAGGCTTTAATTTTAGGTAATTTTAATGAGATTTGGGTGGGAGAGGAGAGAGAAAAGCTTGACAAAAATGGTGTTTTCCTTGCTAATGGCATCAGGTTAGGGTTTTGGTGGGGAAGATGATGGTTTGGTTAAATATGTGGTATACACACATGTGTATGCTTTTATGCTTGCTGGGTTGGATAAGTTGGATTGGGCCAAATGGCCACCAAACCATTTTTGTGCATTTTATGTCACTTCTTGATTAAAAAATTCATAAAATATTCGATAGGTCTCAAAAAATTTCCATTTTAGTTTTTAAATTCCTTGATTAATAAGACTAGGGCCCACATAAATTTTCAAGTCAAAATTTCACCATTGAATTTTTGGCACTATTCATGGCCAAAATAAAATATTTTGAAAAAATACCTATTGACCTTAGAAAATTATAATTACTCCTCCATTATACTCAGTGGATTTTTTGAGGTTCAGGGTGATGTTTTTAAGATCATCTGGGCACATCCTAGGGCTATCCCGGCTTGACCTCATTTTATCTCCGAAAACAATAGTTCTTGACCTAAAATGAATTATTGGTTCTGTTAAAATTTTTAAATCATTCGTTTTCCCTACTTTTAAGCCCGCCAAAGTTTTATGACCAGTACACCAGTCATCGAACTCAAAATGATGACCTGCATAGCGGGGAATATCACTCAGGGCCAACAGATACTGTTTATACGACCTTGACTATCGAGCGTTACAACTGGGCCCCATTTTAGGTAATAACTACTCTAATTTAAGGCCTCTTAAACATTTTAAAAGCTATAAAAATTAGATGCAAGAATAATTAAAATTTACACTTAATAAGGCCCAAGTCCAAAAACCCTAATTTGCCAAAGACCATGATTTTTTAGACTTCTCATTTGTAAGTAGGCCCCAAGACCATTTGCTTATTTCTTCTTCTTAATTCATCTTCCAATGATATCTCATCTCATTAGAACATTCAGTGTCATTAAATCTTTCACAAAATCCTTTTACATATGTGACCTTATAGGTTTTCGAAACAGTTTGGTATTACATAGTGAATTAAAGTCCAAGTCAAATTGGGTATTTATAGATTCAATCTTATTGAATCAATATCAGTTCATTAATTGATATAGCACTCATTTACAAGTCAAGAGAGGTATTTAGCCATGCATCATGACTATATAAGTGTTGAAAAGTCAAATGGTTTGACTTAACCTTTTCGTACACAGTTATGGTGCAATAAACTCTATCCACCATCTTTTACCTCATCCAGTTTTAACTATGGACTTGTGTTAACTCATATCATAACAAAGTATGTCTAAGTAAGCCCTCGATAAATTGTTCTAAGAATTTCACCTTTATTCCAAAAATGCCCTTTGTGAATGCCATTGGC
>CANXYI011022445.1:0-15805 GCA_948208565.1 Hura crepitans
CTTAAAAAAGAAAAATAGTAATAATACCTCGAGTTTTTGAACGGCGACAGCTTCGGTGGCGCCTGTGATGCTGATAAAAGTATCGATTGCTTCCTGATTAGGCCTGGCCATTTCTTAGGAGCAGAGAACGATGATAATAAATTTGCGTTAGATATAAATTGCTGGTTAGAGATTTCCTCGGGTGAAAAGGGGAGAATTGGGATATTTGTGAGGAATCTGATTAGAAAGGCGACTTGTATTATTGGGTAAATAATAAAAATGCTTGCTTGGTGAAAAGAAAAGCTTTGATGACCGCTTGGAGTTTCTCCAATATTCCACGCTTTTGCTGGCTTGTGGGTTGGAGAAGGATTTGGGCTTTATAGTTTAAAACAAGTTACTTCGATTGGTAGGTAAGTCCCCCAAGCCTCCTATTTTTTGGTCAATTTGTTACCCCACTTTTTTCAATTAATTTTTTTTATATTTAAATTTTTAATTAATGCAAAAAAAAATTTAATGGAATTGAGTGGAAACAAAAGAAATGCAATAGTTTTATAAAAATAAATACTCAACTTTAATTATAAACAACTTTGAATAAATTAATGCTGTTAAATAACTTTAATTTGTTTTATTATGAAGCTTTTTGAATGTTTTGCCTAAAGTTCCATTTTAATGTAATTTAATCTCATTTAGAAGTAAAAATAGATTGACTCTAAATTCAAAATAATGAGTCAATTTAGATTAAAATTAATCTTAAATCATATTGAATTTCTTGTTAAAATATTAAACTGAAATTTCTATGATAGTTTCGGGAATTAGACAAAAAAAAAAAACAATCAATTAGTTTAATCCATGAAATCAAATCTTATTTAACAAAATATAAATGTGTATAACGAATAAATTTATATACGTAGGAAATTATCTTATAAGACTTCAGCTTTTCATAAAATAATGACTAGACTGAGGATAAACTTCATGCCTAAGGATTTCAAAGATTGGAGCAACTTACGTACATGAATGGCTTACTATAAAAAAGATAAATCTTTTAAAAGGTATAAAATCTGCACTAAAAAAAATTAAACAATTAACATTAAAATAATAGTCATGATCAGAAATTTTTAATTCTCACTATTTAATTTAAATAATGTGATATTTAATATTTTTAAATAAATATCGAATTAGAATTTTATAAATTAAAAGATTTGAACTAAAAAAGAAATATGCCTCTTTGGTTTGAACCAAATCAACAGAACAAAACTTGAAAGAAATTATCAAGAAGAAAGAAATGTGAAATAAATGGGCCGGATCGTAACAGCCCAGCCAATAGAGGGTAGTCAAGAATGGGCCAGAGCCTTATTCAAGGTCCAGATCCAGAACATCCCAACGATCTCGGAAGCGGCGACTGGGTAAGCTTCTTGAAAATGGTCACGCCCCATCTCTACTTCTGTAGTAGGTGAAAAACATGTTTCAATTATTTATTATTCAATTTCATGAATTTTTTTTTTCTTCTACTGAATTTAGTCCACAATTTTTTTTCCTTTTTGTCGGGTTTCTTTTTTGATTCTCCATCGTTGGATTAGCCATTGAATGATAGTGTTAATTCTTAGACTATAAAATTATGATTAAAACGTACAAGTGCTATGTTTTTTTTTTCATATATATAATCAGTATAAATTGATTTTTGATTAATTAAAAAAATAATTAAATTATCAATAGGTAAGATGATTATTTGGCAGTGCAATGATTAAACCCACTAGTTCTTACATTAGCTGCTAACTGAGATAGTATACTTTGTCTTATATATATATATAAAAGGAAGTAAAGACAATCTTGCAGGATTGGATTATGAAGGAAACAACTAATCAAACCTGTGACTCAGTTTCAGTTTTTTTTTCCTTGAACCGTCCGATTGGTAGAAAAAGGAATCTAAGGAATGAAGTCATCCGATCTGATGGACTAATGTAGAGGATCTCCTCTGATGTGGATCCTTCGGACAATCAAGACAGGTAGGACCCTCTTGACTCTTCCATTTCCTACAAGAGATAGAATAACATTTCTTCTTTTAGGGACTAGAGAACAGAACACTTGACTTCCTATCCTAGCAACACAGTTACACAGTTTATCTCTTTGAAGCTGTCAGCTTTATGCACCCCATCAAGGAGACTCTTTCCAAGCCCGTACCTAGCTATTAATCAATGTCTCCTGCGCTCTCTCTTCACCAACCTATTTCAACTGTTTAACCATTTCTACATTGAACGGATCCTAACGCTGAAAGAACAAGACACTTGTACACATATACACGTACGATTCATATATATACATACGTATGACATTAATAATAGGAAGAAACACTATGAACTTTTTGGACAGCATACGTGCAAGGTGTGTGACACAGTGACACAGTATCCTGGTGTGGTGTCCATGTAGATGGTATTTTCCCTTCCTGTATTTGGCTGTAAAGCTTCACCCAATCTAACATTGTTGCGAAACAGTGACCATATTATAATAATCCAGCTGCACATAATTGGAGGGTCATTACATTCACAGTAACCTACCTAGGTTATAGTTGTTGCAATGAAGCTGAGTCCGTGGCTCAATGGGCCGGTGGGGCGTTGCTCTATGTGTCGATACCCATTAACCTGATCAACTAGCATAGAGTACCTAACAAGTACTATTTCAAGAAGATGAGAACAAAATCAGATACAGTGCTTGCGCGCATATCTAGGAATCATCCATGATTACATTTCGAATATGATATAGTATGAGATTTAATTCCAATAAAATAAAAAGTTACAAAATAGGAAATAAAACGATAAACGACATGCAAGTCATCATTCGAGACATAAACACAAGACATGCATATGGAGCATTTAGCATAGATATTACTATTAGGAAGATTTGAACCATTTCATGAGGATCTTACAGAATACAAACCTTCGTATTTAATGACATAGCAAAGATTGGTTTCAGACACAACTGTACTCCTTGCTTAACTATTCATTTTTTGTTTTACATGAACTCCCTGAACTAGATTAAGATAAGAGCAAGGAAACATCTAGTGCACTTCATATGCTAAGCCTTTACATAGTAATAGAAACCGTTGACATATACTATAATCTTGAAGAATAATTTGCAAGCAATCCTATTCAATAGTCAGCTGCTTTTTCGAGCAACTTGAAGGAAGAATAGCAACAAAAAATGATGACTACTATTTTTGTGGCTAGTTCTCTTACTTCTGCCACCCTATATAAGATCTTCTGATGTTTGCTGAGATATATACCAAGTTACCAACGCTTTCTTATTCTCCCTGTCTATTCTTCCCACGTTTCCAACTCAAATTCTTCTCATTTCTGATAATCTTAACCTGTCCTAATACCAGTTTCAGTTGAAAATAATTATTCCTTCATTCCAAAATTTTCTGACTCGGTGGCATTATGTGGGCTTTGTGTTTGGCGTTGATCATTATAAGTATAACACATTGGGTTTACCGCTGGAGGAATCCAAAATGCAATGGGAAACTTCCCCCTGGTTCAATGGGATGGCCGCTTCTTGGCGAGACACTTGAGTTCTTTGCTCCCAACTCTTCTTCTGATATTCCTGCCTTTGTCAAAGAGAGGATGAAACGGTAAAATTGCTATAACTATACCACATTTTTTTGGAAAGTATTTTCTTTATCATCATGTTTTTGATCCTCTAATCCTGTTGTTTACCTAAAGAGTCTCCTCTTACTCTCAGATACGGACCAATATTCCGCACAAGTTTGGTTGGAAGACCAGTTTTGGTATCAACGGACCCAGATCTCAATTACTTCATCTTCCAACAAGAAGGGCAGTTGTTTGAGAGTTGGTATCCAGAGACATTCACAGAAATCTTTGGACGAAAAAATGTGGGTTCATTACATGGATTCATGTACAAGTACCTCAAGAATATGGTGCTAACTCTATTTGGTCCTGAAAGCCTTAAGAAAATGCTTCCTGAAGTTCAACAGACCGCATGTAAAAGATTGCAACTGTGGTCTCAACAGAACACTGTCGAGTTAAAAGAAGCAACTGCTAGTGTAATCTCAGAGACTCAACCTATCCATATATATACGTGTGTGTGCGTGTGTGTGTGTATTTCTTATACCGAGTCTAAAAGTAATTTGAACTTTACAGTTGATATTTGACCTGACTGCAAAAAAGCTGATAAGTTACGATGAACAGAATTCCTCAGAGAATCTAAGGGAAAACTTTGTTGCATTCATCCAAGGCTTGATATCCTTCCCTCTGGAAATACCTGGAACAGCATATCACAAATGTTTACAGGTAAAACTCAGCCTAGCCCAAAATAGTGATAGAAAATCGTCTCTTGGATTTTCAAATCTTAACCGTTGATGCCAGTGGAATATCTGGCCAACGGGAACGAAAATTGCTCAGAATCAGTGGCAAGAAAATTTGTTTCAGTAAATGCTTCATTTTACTGATCTACTGGTTAGTTACTGAAATGCAAGCTACATACTCGATAGACATCGTTCAATTTCTGATTTGACTCTTCTTTGTTTTCTCAGGGAAGGAGAAGGGCCATGAAAATGCTAAAGAACCTGCTAAATGAAAGACGAGAAAATCCTAGAAGGGATCACCAAAGTGATTTTTTTGACTATGTACTAGATGAGCTACAAAAAGAGGGATCGATCCTTACAGAGGAAATTGCTCTTGATTTAATGTTTGTGCTACTATTTGCTAGCTTTGAAACAACTTCCTTGGCTCTGACTATGGTCATCAAATTTCTCTCGGACAATCCCTTGGTGCTAAAACAACTAACGGTTTGTAATTATATATAACAAGACAAAACACCATTGTCTTTCTTCACTACCTATTTTCTTCAAACTGACACACTCTAATCGTTTCCACTTTTCCCCAGGAAGAGCATGAAAGAATTTTGAGAAATCGTGAAAAAGGTGACTCCAGCATCACGTGGAAAGAGTATAAAACAATGACATTTACATTCCAGGTGGGTCACCTTTTGTGCTACTGGCTTAGTGTCATATCAGCTCTGTTTTGATTTTAAACTGACAATATCAAGCTGCAGGTCATCAATGAAACTGTTAGGCTGGCAAATATTGTTCCAGGAATCTTCAGAAAAGTTCTCAGAGAAATCCGGTTTAAGGGTATGTATGTAGTAAGCGTTACAGAGACTAGGTTACAATCATACTAAACCAAGTTTTGTTCCATGCATAAATTGTCACACGGAATTCAAAATATGAAATTATTAGTATTAATGCAGGATATACCATACCAGCTGGCTGGGCAGTTATGGTCTGCCCTCCTGCTGTACACTTAAACCGAGAAAAGTACGAAGAACCACTTGCCTTCAACCCATGGAGATGGCAGGTAATTATAGTTAAAAAGTCTTGTTCCCAAACACCTGCAAACACCTTGCTAAAATGAGTTGATCTTAAATAGTATTTCAACGTTTCTAATGTGTGTAATTCTCTCCAGTATACTAAAAATAATGATGGCATACAGGGACAAGAAATAAGTGGTGCGTCAAAACATTTTATGGCTTTTGGGGGCGGGATGAGATTTTGTGTCGGAACAGAATTTACCAAGGTGCAGATGGCTGTATTTCTTCATTGCTTGGTCACAAAATACAGGTAATAGAGCACTGAAAAGAGGTGTGTGCTTGTAAGTATGAATCAGAGAGAGAGAGAGAGTAACCTTTTCAGCAATTTTGAACTTCAGATGGCAGGAAATTGAAGGAGGAAATATCTTGCGGACTCCTGGTTTACAATTTCCAAATGGCTATCACGTTCAGCTTGTGGAGAAAGAAGCAGGATTCAACTCCACAGAATCCTAACATAAAGCTAGAGGTGCAATTCATTCATATATCTAGAACGGAAGTATTGAGAGGTTCCATCTTGACCTCCTAATGCAGAATTTCTGTCCATATGCTGCAAAAAGGTGATGATAAATGCAATCCATTCGTCGAGTGGAGATGAAGCTATAGCTTTGATTTGGATCTCATGCAGTTTGTGCTTTTATTCCAATTTCTCTAATCAAGTAAATGCAGTAAAAAAAAAAGGAAGAAAGGAAAAAAAAGAAGGGTCGAAGGTATCTGCATACCTGTGGTACACATTTGTTACATTTAAATTTACTTGCAAGAATCAGAGTAAATGTCTCAGTTTCATTCCATTTCATATTGCTCTTTTGAAAGATTGCAACATTTTTCTCTCTTTACCACCCTAACTCATACATAATACCCTTTTAAGTCCCACTTTGCTCTAAGCTATATCAACAGCTCAAGCTACGACATACAGGACCATCTCCGTGCTTAGGAACTTGATCTTGATTCAAATAATTAGTCATATAAGTGGTCCCTGTATGTTAATTTTTCTTTTACATGTTTGTGGTGCCCAATTTTGTCATTCTCCATTCCTTTGACTTGATGCTTGATTCTTGATTTAGTACCACTCCTGTGCTTGCTTTTGTCCTTATGAACATGGTGAAGATAATAGTAATGATCAGTTTCTCTTCCTGAATGGTTATGCTTATGTTCTTGATGTGTTCTTCTTCGCCTATGTTGGGCATCATGCTTGTGATGCCTTGCTCCCAGCTCACGATGTTTATCAACATGAATGTGGTGATGGTGGATATCACTGTGTCTCGATCTATATCTAGTTCTCTGGTAATCATCCCCAAAATGATCTTCCCACCAGTCAAAAAGGGGATCAAAAATTCCTTTCTGATATAAGAGCCATACTAGGACGAGCACTGCCAATCAAAGTGCATGGCAATTTATATTTGACAACGAAAAATCCAATCACAAGAGAACTTTGAACTAAGAACAGGAAATGCTTTTACCTATTGGGAAAATAGCCAAAAGTAGACCAAACATCACCATCCAACTCATACATATATATTGTATGTGGCAACTGAAATCAAAGAAACTGGTGCATTTCCTTCTGCTTGCAAAAAGAACCACTTATAAAACCAATTAATAAATAAGCAATACAAATGATCTCATGAACATGAACCCCTGATAATATCATTTAATTCATTAAAAAAAAGAGTGATGAATATGAACTAAATTTATATAATGGAGCATGGAAAGTGAAGATATATAGATTCTAACGGGTGCAGGTTATATGAAGACTTGGTAAACCTTTACTTATGTTTAAATTTAAAAAAAAAATCCTGATATCATGACCGGATAATTCTGCAACCTGAATATAATGCAAAAAAAAAAAAAAAAAGAATCATCCTAACAAGATCCCAGACTTCAAAGTTCTTCAGCGTGGACGGGGTCGAAGAATGCAAAAGAATATTTGCAATCAGGCATCTATGCTTCAATTAATTTAACATTTTCCTATTTTTTCTAACTTTATATTGAAAATATCAATGCCAAACTGTATCAAAATGGGCTGCTCATTAGCGTTTAATTGCCATTGTCCTGAGAAGTCTAGCAAGCCTAGTTAAAGCCACATTCTCCAAATGTAGTATTACAAGGAATAAAATTCCATTCAAAATCTTGACGCTAAAATTTTTTAAAATTTCAACAATTTCGTGCTTTCAAATTATAAAATTCTAACATGCTTATAATGAAAAAAAAAAAAAATCACAAGCATAACATTCATATATGTTATAACATTTTTCTATGCATTTTGTGCCCCATGTTCTAACACGAGTTGATTAATAGCAAAGGTCAATAAATTTGTCAAATTTGACTGGCAGGTTTGGTTCGAAAAAACAGAGACAGATAATTTCTGAAAGACTACAGGTTCAGCACGTAAATAAAACCTTTTTGTCATTCTGATGTAAGCATTAACTTTAATTACATTCCCCCAATATGTTTTACTCCGAGCAAGCAAGTGAACAGTTTAAATGCATGGAATATTGTTTAAAATATATATATGCAGATGAGCTGAAAATAACGCAAAAAATGCCTTTAATCCCAACATTTATCATGCATAGCTATGTAATTCCCCAATCAGGAAAAGTACCTGCAACTTTTTCCTGTAACGAAGTCCACCAAACCTTCCCAAAATTTGCTCCAAATGCTTTCAATAGATTCGAAAAAACCATTATTATTGTTCTTCGAAGGTTGAAATTGAGTAATCTGCAAAATTTTAAAGATTTGAACGTTTCACTCAATTGTACAGATAAACTTTCAAATAAATAATAAGCACTGTCTTATAATATTATTATGGATGATCAGCATCAAATTCAAAATAATTAAAAAGGCATTGTCGTACAATATTATTATGAACAATAAGCTACTTTTTTCAACAAAATATTGCAAGCATGAACTTACATGAAGGAACAAAATCATATATTACATCAGGTTAGCGAACACTTGGGCATTTGCATTTCTACAGTACTAAATTTACAAATGCAAAATAGTACTATGATGCCATTGAAACTAGCAATTTATTAGCGCAGTGCAAAATACAAATGCATCCTCTTTCCATCTGTTTTAACTGATGTAATAAGGTACAAATGATACGATTAGCCACTCAGCAGATGAATGAATTTGAATGCTTGGACCAAATACACATGCACACGATGACTCAATGTTTTTTATTAACAAATATGACAAGAAGGTAGTTTGCCCATCAGATCTTCAGTTTCAGAGCATAAATATAACAATATAATTAGTCATAGTTTATGCCTCTATCTAAAAAAAATTAATCACATGATTAACTTATATCTGTTTTACATTTTCTTTCAAAGTTTTTCCATTTTTCTTTCATCTGTTTTATTGGTGGAAAGAGGGAGATCCCAATTATCATAGACAAATTGAAAGATAGGCGACAAATTGAGCATATCTAGTCCAGATAGTAAATGCAGCAATGCTGAAGGTTGGGTATAACTATATTACAGGAGTGACGAAGACAGCATGACCTGAGGCAAAGTGGTGAAAAATGGTTTAGGAGCATTAAACCTCTCTACAAATATGGCCCTAGCTAAGTAGAATGACCAGAGGCTGGTGAAAAATGGTTTAGGAGCGTTAAAGCTCTCCACAAGTAAGGCCCTAACTAAGTAGGAGTCAAAGGAATTACAGGGCAAAACCCAAATACATTTGCAATTAAAGCATAGCTGAATAATGTCATATGTTCTAGATCCTTTTACCTCCCTTTCAAATTCAAAATTGTTTCTGATAAAACATCTGATGGCTAGATAATAAGATGCAAGATCATAACTTAAGAACTATACAGACCTGTGATCCATTGTCAAGCATGGTAGCTGTAGTAGAAAATTGGCACTCAGCTTTGTCAACTTCATTAAAATTAGAGTCCTTCAGTATAGCTGCATTAAAGCACAAACATCAAAATCTCATAGTCTTCACCCATCATTCAGAAGACAGAAAGGTTTAAATAAAATTCCCGGAACTGTACCTGCACATGCATATTTTGCAGCTTGATCAGTGGTTGGATAGAGCTTGAACGATCGATTTGCCATGTCGTTTGGCTTCATGATGAAAAATTGTTCCTGCAAATATCAAGAGTAAAATTATATTATATATTAACACTAAAAAACTGTGCCAGTAGAAAGAAGTGTATAAACAACATTGCAATATAACAGGCATTCCAGTGCTCAAGAGTCATGCTATGATTGTGGCTAAGGTGGATATGCAATGGTGAAATTACTTGTACGAAGAAGTTACCTCCATGAGGGAGACACCTTTTGAGCAGTCAAACTGCAAATAGAGTGGTAACCAAACATTTCATTACAAGTTGAAGAGATAAACAAAAAAATAATCAAAATCATAATATAAAATTATTATAGGATCATGATGTATCCTAATTCAGATTACAAAATGCTGTTCATGCCTTAAATTCCTTAGGCCTCAGTTTTCATCATATCTTAAGCACTTTAGCACCAACAGAACATGACAATAAATTACCGTTAAGCTGTATGATGCTTCCACTTCTCCAGTATTCTTTGTTGTGATTGTAGCAACTCCAAATTGAGTCAGGGCTTCAAATGTTGGGATAGTGACACTTAATATTTTCCCAGGGCTCCTACAATTTACAAGAAGTACCATAATAAATATACACGATTAATGAAACTGAACAGATATCAACATACAAGCACAAAGGAAGACTTCAACTATGTGCATTGTGAGATCGCCATAGAACAGAAGGGCTCTCTCTAGTAGCCATATAACGAATGCTTCATAAATATACAATGAAGGGGAAATTTCTCGTCATCACCTTGTCATACTAAGAGAAATTTTAGAAACTCAACTTAAGATTCTCCTGACCAACCTAGGTTCAATATAGGGCATATTCCCTTTTTTTGCCAAATGCTTTTTGCCATGACAGTCAGAAGCCTTGGGGCTTAGGCAAGGCACCCCCTTGTGATTGTAAAGTCATATGTTTCAATCTTAAAGACCACCTTTCCATGAAAAGCAAGGGAAAGGCTAAAGAAGGAAGCCCCATGCACTGAAGCGACCCCTTTTCATAAATAGCTTCCCACATCATAGAGATTACATCATTCCAGGGAATTTCTTAACCAGAAAAAACAGTTAAAGGACAGAATTCCAAATATTGATACTAAAAATCAAAACATGATCATCATCTAGAAAAGGCAGCAACAAATATACCTAACATTTATACAGATCAGTACGTGTAGTTGACCTTATCTTTCTTAATCATTGTTATTATACAGTCTATCCAATTTTCAAAAGAAACATTGGGGTGGTTTTCGGTGTCAGATTCACAATTATCACATTACCCCCGACAACTGATGAGTTGTCAAGTACTAAATGTGGAAAATTCAGCTTTTATCTGAAAACAACTTTTACAAGTCCATCAAGGCTTGTCTCTGGTCAATAATGGCTACAAACACTATTGCTCAATCCATTGTCAAATAAATTAAATATATCAAGTGTTTCAGTAAAAATTAATGAACAGCCTATAGTGTTTTAGTATCAAACTATAAAAACACAAATTTTTGCATACGTGAGAAATTCATCATCATTCATTGATCGTTCAAAGTCATGCCTCTGAAAATATTAAAACAAGCTTCCAATATCAGCCACTTATAATAGCCATATGGTACGGACGTTAACCTTTGAAAGACAAATTCTATGTCATCGGCACTAAGCTCTATCAAAAGATTTGTGTTTAGAACTTCAGTGATTCCTATAGAAAATGAGTGAGTGCCTGCATTCTGCATTTAAACCAAAAAGGCTCATGGAACTCGAGCAATGAGCATATTATCAAGATCAAATGTATAAAAATTGGCAAAACATAACTGGGTGCTGGTTTATCCTTTCAAACCTTCCTTCCACACCGTACAATGGTGGTTGCTTCCTTTCTATTCGGTTCTTATCAGCCTGCATAGACAGCATTGTCTTAATTCAACCGAACAGCATAAAGAAAGCCACATGAATTACAGAAACTGGGAACATAAGGGTAATATGACGAGGACAAATTACAAAGACTACAAAGTTTGATATACTGACATCTCGGTAGTTCCACAACTGATTATGTAAACAACTCCAAACTGGTGAAGAGCAGAAGTTTGGCTGCGAATTGAAAGCCTCATAACTAACACCAATTTTATTGCAATCAACACCATCTAAGGTAAATCTGACTCTCTCAAGTAGCATCCACATTGAAAAATTCCTCCCAAGATCTTCTGGTTGGCCAGGCTTACCCTTTTGCAACAAAGAAAGCAAACTCTCAGCACTATCACATTACTGAACAAGTAATCTGTATCGATGAGCACCGATGATAAACCAACGGTAACGAGCAAGCTATTTTATTTTTTCAATTGGGGTTATGACTATCGTTTTTTAAACCCAAGATCCATTCGTTCCCTATCAATACTACTACAAATTTGTGGCAACAAACTTGGCACCGTGCTGTACATTTCCGACAGACACATAATGAAATAGAAACAACATGCATGATGAATTTGTAACAAACGAGCTTACTTTCCCTCAAGACAATACATATAATTGTAATGATATCAGTAAAGGAAGCACACCTGCCTTGGAATGACAAGGTAGAAGTCTTCAAATGAAGGAAGACTTGAGTACCCAGAAAAATCTCCAATAAGATTAACCCTTAGAAAATTATCCTTCGAAGTTGCTGTTCTATTTGCAGGACCCACCATCACTTCCTGCAAAAAGCAGGTCAAGAAGTTCTTCCATTAGTAAAATGATCATGATTATACATGAAGCCTAAAAAACCTTAAGAGAGAGTTATTATCAAAACAAAATACAGGTGTCAAATTCCATAACAATATATGAAAAGAATAGCAGCATAATAATTGATTATCAAAAAATAAAGTGAAAAGATGGTTGCTTATTAGAAAAAAAATATGCCTGATTGTCTATGCCAGGGGGATGTGCCAGGGATGAGGGTACAAAGAGGATGAGATTTTGAGCAAGGAAACAAAAATGAGCAGAGCTGTTATTTGCAGCATAGCAAGATACACAGCCGTCCAAAAAAAGGCACTTGTTTTAAGTAGAAATCACAGATCCACAATTACGATGCACATAAATCAGATGAGGAAATGGATACATTTCTTTCTATGACATGTGATTCGAGAAACTTAATAAGAAATCTGCTCCAATAAGCAACCTTAAAGCAAACTAAGAGCAAAAGTGGATTGATGCAAAAGATTGGAACATAAATCATAAGAATATATATATGAAGATAACGTTATTTATAGAAAGTAACATACCGAAACTTTATATTTTGTTTTCACCTCAATTCGAACACTAAATCCAATCAATCGCTGCCCAATTCCAAAAACATGGTACCTAAGTAACTAGTAACTGTTAATTCTGGCATAATCATCAAGGACTAGAAAAATTCTGAGAACAAAAAATTTAAAGACAACAAGTTAACAGAAAGCATAAAAATCATAAACACTGTTTACAATTTGGTTTATTTAAATTCGAGGCAATTTATGATTCTTGCAGAGCTAGAACCTCTGCTCATCGTAAAGCTAGAACTTCAGCTGCTTTACAACTCAGATACAAGGTCACTTGATAAACTTATTACTGGCCCAATAAATGCCCATGCAGCCAAAAGAAAAAATTGATCAAAATTATAAAAAAAAAAAAAAAGAAGAAAAATAGTTCTTTTACATTTTGACATGAAAAGTTCATTGATTGAAAAAGGATTTTCTAGTGAGGCAGAATCAAATGAAAAACCAATAACATGATGGCATACCAATCGCCAGGAAATCTAACACAGTGTGCAGTGTTGGCCTTTCCCTTCACCATTTTGTCAACTGATCAAAACAATATCAATTGTAACAAAATGCAACTTCATACAACATGGTAAATTTGAGAATGTTAAACATTGTACGAAATGCTTACAAAAATTTCCACAGGATGACGGTACTCGCCGTTGGGGTCCACAAGGACAACAGGTTGGCTAATCAGAAAAGAAAGAAAGAAAGCACAAAAAGAAAAAAAAAAAAAAAAAACATAACAGAGTGCCAAAAGCATAAGCTATCATCAATATATAGATTAGTCTCTGGAAACTTGTCAATGACTGTAAGTTAGTGCAAATTTACATAAACTGCCACAAGGGAAATAGGTATTAGTACCACATACAAAAAGTATAAAGAGCACAAGCTCGAAAGCGCACAAAAATTTGGAAACAGCGACGTAGAGGAAATTAAAGAGTCAAAAGTTCCACCTCTGTATGCTCAATAATGTGACCATTTTCATCCCGCAACCTACAAAACAGTAACAAGAACAGATGAGGCAGAAAGGCAGATGCATACAAAAGAACGAAATTTAAATATCTCAACTTCTAGAGTTTCCTCAGCATAAAATATTAGTTACTCTTCCAGTAAAGGATGCTATCAATTGCAGGAGAATAAGTGGATTGCCTACACCAACCAGTCATGCATCAAATGCTCCCAAAAATTTCACTTGAAATATAAAGCTTGCAAATACTGAATAATTTAAAAGCTATACTAAGGCCAGAAAAGTATTTTTATCTATTTGTTGATTATGACCACAAAAGCATTTACTCCTAGGACAATTGCAAATTAAGAAATGGAAAGGAAAAATGTATTTTCCTATTCAATCATCGCCAAGTAAGAGACTAAAAAGTATATAAAATGGAATTTTGAAAATTGAATGGGGATAAGGGATGCTTTACATGATATGTTGTAAAACAAACTACAAGACGACTAATTGCAGCTAAATCACGTTTTGAACACCAACGCATTTGTTTCAGAAAAAAAGCGTTAAATGATGGCCTCCAGATTCAAAAAAGAACAAAATACTGTATGTAGCTTTCTCATGGCAAATTAAATATTGGCTCACTCATTTATGTAACAAATATTTTATTTTCATCTTTGATTACTTCATAAAAGTTGCAAATAAACTGCCAGAAATATCTAAAGCGATTGAAACTTCCACATAGCAATTTTTACATATGGAAAATAAAATGAAACAAGCTTGCATAGGCATTTAAAACAACTATTCATACAGAGAACGTGAGACTCTTAAACAATGATTATAAAAGACCCCTTGCCTCTCGCATATATGCACGACATTTTCTCCAGCATCCGGTTCACATTTGCGTGTCTGCACAAAGTACTCTTCGGGCTTATAGGCAACATCCTGAATATCAATTCACAAGTAAGATGACACTTCAATCTAGCGTACAATCATCACGTAGTGGAATAGATAGCGACCTTATGCAATCGAATCATTTAAAAATCTTCAAAATATCAAACGAAACCTTTTAGTCTTTAATCAAGGAAGATAGTAACATACCCTTATGTATGATAGCTCATACAGAGCATAAGCAGCGGATTTGTTGACTGTTATTTGCGGTGGTATTCGCAATGTTTTCATGTTGCTGGTGGAATTCTCCTCCACCTCGACTATCTCTGCCACAATCGACGCCTCTCCGCCACTCTACGCCAGAAAAAAGGAAAAAGAAAAAAAAGAGAGAACAAGCGACCATGAAGAAGCAGTTCAGTTCTAATTAGATTTTTCTAGAAGTAGAGTAAAATTTAACTTACGGAACCGCTGGGAACTGCCATGTTCAAGACGATTTTGGAAGTGCAATTAAGATTAGCGGAATCGGATCCTTTCTCGCACCTTTCTAGCTTCGATTTCGATAGAATCTCTACTCCAACACTTTTCACGCTTAAATAACTCACCACACAACACAAAAATAACACCATCACCTGCGCCTCCATTTTCTCTTCCCGAGTTCTCTTTTCGTTTCTAAAATTTCCTTTTTACTTTCAGCATCGTAATGATCGGGGCGGGGGGGTTGGAAAGGAGCGATTTTGGCGGGATCATTTCGGTTTTCGAAAATGCGAAAAAAAACTGCCATTAACGGTTATCTTAAACGATGACGTTTGATATCTTGATTTGCAGCCTATTTACTGGGCCAAGTCCATAGGCCGAATTATCGTTTTGGGGACCCATGAAGTGGGTTCAAATCCTTATTGGCGAACAAACATCGGTATTCATCATGAATACTTGATAGGCAAAACATATGTACGAGTCCTCAAACTTTTACATTTTTTTTACATTTAATCTTTGTATATCAAGTTTTTTTCACTTTCATCACATTAAGTTCTTATTTAACAAAATTTATGTAATTTTTCTCTATATTTTAATCATATTAAATTTAACAATGCCATAAAAGCAACCGATAGAACCATCTGTCATGTCAACTGTGACAATTAAAATTTATATGTTCAAGAATTGCCGATATTGTTTCAATTTTTAAGTAGAAATCGGACAAAATTTTCGTGTTCGGTGATAAAAACAGATATAACAAAAATTTATAATAATCATATAATTAATTTTAATATGATTTAAAGAGTGTTAGGGTAATGAAAAATTC
>CANXYI011022467.1:0-10569 GCA_948208565.1 Hura crepitans
TGGACATATTGTTCTAATAATTTTACCTTTATTCTAAAAATTCCCTTTGTGAATTCCATTCACATATGGCATTTTACTTTGGCCAAAGATTCTTGAATAAAGATTACTCATCAAAACTATGAGATAAACTCCCTATTATAATCTAGGGTGGTAAATCTTTTGTTGATTACTACCCTTTCTTCAAATATATCATACCATACCTAAGCACCTCACTATGTATACTTCTTGTTCAAAGTAAAAGCTTTGGAGTCAAAGTATATCACTCCATATTTAAGATAGTTAGTGATCTCAAGTTAAGGATACTTACACTACTGATATGATAAGATACTTTCACTAACATAGATTAAGTATCCATGTGATGATCTCATGGTGGGTCCCCGATGTACTTACTTCCTAAGTAAGAATCCACATGTTAACTCTAAGCATCTCTATGCTTATAGCTTGTGAGAACTACTACTTAATCCAATAAAAAAGTATAACATATACTAATTTATCTGTATTAACAATATCCCATCTTGTTAATACTATGATCATGGATATTTAGGTATATCACATTTGCATGCAATAAGAATCTCACATTATGAACACTTCATGATTTCCTCTACACTGTGATTTTATACTAGGGACTTTATAACATGGTTTAGGATATTGCAAATAATTATAAGTAATATATAAAAATACCATTATATAAAGAGAAATGCCTTTTACATTAATTCATAAGGTTTAAAACACATGAATATAACCCTATTACATAAGCTTTAGGGCATACATCTAACATGGGCCCCCGTACACACTGTGATCTCATTATCTAGTGATGCTTATCCAACATGGGCTGCTAGATAGAGTATTTTAAAATACCATTAACGAGATTTTAATACTTGAATTAAGAAATGTATAAAAGGAAAAAAAGGAAATAAAATAAAGAAAGAGATGAATGGAATTAATAGATAAATAAACCAATCATATAATAACAAACATTATTGTTAATACATGGTATAATTCATTATAAATTTTATGCATGTCAAAACGGAACATATAACATAAGTGACTAAGAACTGTATCTATGAATGAGTGAAACTAGTCACATATATACATATAAATAAAACATGAAAAGAGTTACAGAAGGAACAATTAAATATAGTGAAAGGAAAAGAATAAATAAGAACTACCATAAATGATTAAAGGAGAGATGCGAGTATATTCTTAGAGAATATAGCTAAGTATGACAAATAAGAATTATGTAAAATTATTAGCAAACACATAGTTAAAAAAGGGTATAAGAGACAAATATATTACTACCCTATAAAAAGATAAATTGAGATGAGACAATAGAGTTATGAACAGAATAATTATAAAGAGGTTTTAAGTAGCACAAGATAAGGGAACAAAGGCTTAATCAAAGTGAGTTTATATTGGTGATTATTATGTACACAAATTTAAAGATCTCATTTCTATAGTATTAAAATACACCATTGAGTGATTATGCTCAGCGCATTGGCTTCCTTGCTAATGCATAGGTTATCAATTAAGGTGAGTAGAGCGGCAGATCGAGTCCTAGCATCAGTTGAAATAGATTATTGAAGACACAAGTAAGAGGAGTCCATCATAAGCATTTTTTACATATTGAATGTGTACTTGCATTATGATTAAATAATTGTCATTTTAGAATTATATGTGCATAATAGTGCATCAAAGGTATCAGATACATATTACTAGACATAAAAGGTGGACATTAGCTTTTTATACTAATTTTAGTCTGATTTATAACATGTAATAGTTGATTATTAAATATAATAACATTAACACTATTGTTGTTTTGTTAGACAAAATATGAATTGAAGGTGATGTATGTAGGTCATAAACAATATGAGATATTAAGAGTACCTATATATTAGATAAAAAAGATATTATAAGTTGAACATACCTATTGGAAAGGGATCAAAATAAGGATGATAGCTGAATCAGATATGTAGCATCCTGTACCTGAACCAATTTATTGGCTGGGTATGAGGGTGTTACAACTTTAGTTAAATTAATAGAATGTACACCTTAAGTAATATAGTTTGGATAATGGGTATCACACATATGTACGACGCTCAAGCTGAGTTTGTGAATTGTATCTGCCATATCACTATTGCTCTGAAGAGCCACAATTTCATAAGATGCAATACTACTACACAAGACCTTATCAACATGCCAATCTATCCAAACATTATCAATAACCTAGCCATACATCAATATGGTTCATTATTTACCAAATTATAATGCAATTAATCTCATTCTTTTTTACAAATTAAACATCACATAATTACATAATTTGTTCATATTATTTCATCATGTCATATTGGTTCCAGTTCATAAAGGTACTTTATGCCATTCAATTGGACATAAAATTATCACATGTTATACCTCTATATAACACTTAACATAAATGATCACATAGCACATTTATCATCTCTCATGTCACATCATAGCATATTTAACTTAGTAAGTTATATTACAATACCATTTTGTTATATAAGCTCATTAAAACACATCACAAATTCATTTTTGTAATTTAGGCCCATGTAAGTCATATTTAGCATATATTTTCTCTTCTCATGCATTCAAGTTTGAACCCAAAAATCATGCCTAAAATATAAAAAATTTTAAACAATATGTGTCTTAAATATAGTGAAAAGTTGTAAAAATTTGATGGAAAATGATTTACAAAATTGTTGAATTTTGTAAAAGAAAAATAATTCAAGTTAGATTGAAAATAAGGGGTCACGGGTATAATGCTTTTATGGGTCACGGCCGTGCCCCTTGATTTTTCTAGAGACTAATGTTTTGGCTTAGAGGGGCTATAAATGTGACCTACAAAAGGTTACAATCATAAGGCCTATTTATATGCAGAAAATAACGTGAATTTTTTATGAAAACAATAGCAAACTTGCCCAAATTCACATAAAATCACTTCCACTTTAATTCTAACTCAAAATGTAAGTATTCTAACACATTTTTTTAGAATTTGCATAAATAATTACACATAAATTTCACACAATTTCATCAATTATCACCAAATCATAGTGAAACCTAAATACTAAGATTATACAAAAAAATTCATAGAAGAAACTCAAATTTGCTTATGCATATACTATTCTATGAAGCATATAATCATTATAGATTCACTCACTCTTCGATTACAGCCTTTCTCTTTGCTTTTTTCTTCCTAGCATTAACCTTTCCTTTTTCTTCTTTACCATAACACAAGCAAAAAATACCACAAAAACACACATAAGCATATTTAAAAGCAATAATTAAACTAATGCACAATGAATAACTTAGTTTTAGATAGATTACCTTGCAAAAATTATTTTTGTAACTTGTTGAGGAAAAGTAACAGAAGAATAACATATGAACAATTTCATATTTATACCCTTTAGAACTAATGGTTATGATTAATAACTTAAACGCAATCCAACAGTCCACATAGGCTCATAACCCATTTTCACTTACAATCCTCATAAAAATCATTTTTATGCAATTAAGTCCTTAATTTTATAAAAATTCAAATTTTAATTATGTAATTAAGTCCTTAATTTCATAAAAATTCAATTTTTAATTATTTTTATGAAAACATTATTTATTTAAAAAATCCTAAAATTTTTTTTATTACTTTCTCATGTATTCACACACAAATTATTTTATTGTCACTTCTAGGCCATATGTGTATGGAGTTACAGTTTTAGCCAAAATCAAAAGGACCAAGTTATAACCACTATAAAGATGATGCAAGAAGCTAGTTACCAAGAATTCACTTTTACCAAAGGACTAACTAGTAGAAATAGGCAAATAAGGCAATAAGAAATTATTTTTATCCTCCTCACATTAGGATGGTCATTTAAGAATAAAAGATTCTTTAAGTCAATCTTGTAATTTTGAGTCAACACAAAAACATATTGAGGTTGGTCTAATCAAAAAGCAGGAGTCAATTGAAATGGATATGGCATATACATATCATGAAAATTAATGAATGATCATGAAGGTAAGAAAACCCAAAGATAGCTTGAAATTCCTCAATCAAAAGGTAAAGATCTTGTGAGCCAAAACAAAAGATATGACCTTTAGCATCCAAAAATGGGTAGCAGCCTTTAAAAGAGGCATGTTTAGCCTAATTAGAGTTAAATATCTCAGACCATCTAGTCCTATAGGTCTCAGCATACTCCAATTGTTGTTATACAAGTTGCTAATAAGAGGGAGAAAAATAGTAAGAAAATTAAAAGAGATGATGAAAAGTGTTTAATTGATGAGAGAGATAATACAAATTCTAAATTGAAATACATTACTGAGAGTTGAAAGTTAAAATAAGGTTTGCATAGTCTTTTAGATGGCAAAATTTTGTAGAAATTGGATTAGAAATTGATGTTTCAAAAACCAAATTAGACTCAAATTTGTAGAGATCTATCCTATGATCGGTCCTTATCAGTTTTGATATAACTGTGTAATACTACAAACTGCTGCGCTATTATTTTATAGCACCACCATAATGGTATGCCTATTTAGGGAAAAAGAAAATTTCTTCTTGAAGCTTAAAGTGTTGAAGTCAAGATTAAAAGAGAATTGATAGAATTAAACTTATATTCCAATTTAGATAAACCCACTCTATGGAGAGTCTTGATAAGCTTTAAAACTATCACGCGATGTTTAGCCACTATACAAGTATTTGTGTGCCACCATGCAACTGTAGCTTCCTACATAACTATTAACGTCAAAGCTCTAGAACTAATAATAAGAATGAGAAGATTATCGATTAATTAAAGAAAAAGAATTTTTTAATGTTAGCAGGAGAACCTTTTTAATGTTAGTAGAAGAATCTTTTCAGTCTTAGTCACGGTGAATACAATGGGAAAGTTAAATAATTATATTAAACAAAAGGTTAATACATACAAAAAATACTGTCCATAAGTTCAAAGCTAAACAAGTTACAACTAAGCAAATAAAGAAGGGAAAAATCCTAAGCACTAGTAGAAGAATCCCTCTGATGCTAGTTAGCTATGGTTAAAGGATCCCTTTCCGAACTAAAATTATCATAAGTCGATTTAATCACCTCCTCGAGATCAAGCCCTAGCTCTTTTAATCCCCATTAACAAGCCTTTAACTCTGCATTTTAGTCATTATGCAATTGCCTTTTCTTCATGACTCATCTCTCAAGTCATGCAATAGTCTACCTCTATCCCTATATAACATCCTAAAAGAAAGACTAGATTGAAAGCACATTGTAACTACATTATATTTTCTTAAAACTTGCATGGCATGCATACACTGGCTTTATAATTCTATGCCATTAGCTCACTCTTTAAGCCAACAATAAATCTATTAACATGCTCTAAAGACTGCCTCAGTGTAATACAAATTAAAGAATAAAAGTCAAGCATATGCTTAAGAAGGGGAATTGGTTAAAGGAAATAGAAAAAACTTATCATATAAGTAGTAGTAGGAATGAATGAAGTGCTTAAATAAGAGACCTCCATTATACCTCCGGGCTCCCTTATTATCACACAAGCTAAAATTCATATCAGTTCTCATGGATAGTCACTTGATACTCCAGCACATGAAAGACTAAATTAAGGCTAAAAAGAAGAACACTCTTTATGAGTAGAAAGGGTAGCAAGCTATAAATTTCATAAATAAGCCATAAGCTAAAATAAAACAATTGAGATACAAGAAAAGGTTAAGAATGTGTATTGGGTTAACACAAAAGAGGTCACACGGACCTTTATCAATAAAGAACTCCTAATAAAAGCAAGATAGTTAGGTCCATAGTCTACAAGTGACTCAGCTCAAATACTAATCCTCCCCTTCTCTACTAGCTCAGCAAGAAGAACGAAGGCACTTAAGCAAGACTCGATTGAATCCTCAAGGAATGGTATAAAATAGGAACCTCTATGCCATTCAAGTATTCCCTCTCTAAAGTACTAGCACTTGAATGACAGACCCCCTAATAGATATCTCTACTTAATACGAGGGAGTAAGGATCTCATCATGAGGCTCTACTCATTAATCTCTAAACCCTACTAGCACTTGTGAACCTTAATTCACAAAGGTTTAACCATTAAAGACCATAAAATAGTAAAAGAGAAGAAAAAAAGAGTTGAAAAAGATTAAAAGCTTCCATGTTATCCTTTAAATCATTAATGTAGGTTTAGTAAGTGTAAACCTCATGCTCTTAACCAATAATAGAGGACATTACCTTGATAATCTAAGGAACTCAGTGTTAAAGATTACGGTGGCTATAAATGAGGAACAATGCCTCTCTTATAAGCCTAAACTTATAAAAAATCAAAAGAAGAAAAGAGAAGAAAATAAGAAGAAGAACCAAGCAAAATATATGAAAAAGAGTGAAAATGAAAAGAGTTTTACCTCAATAACCATCACAAAACCCTGTTGTGTCTTCATTGTGGCTTGACAACTCTTATCTAACCCCATGTACAATATGCTTAAAGTCAAATAGCCCTAGTCTTGATCATAAATGGCATTAAGGTTTTTTAATTCTAGCAGAAAAAACTCTCAATAATACTCTTGGTATTTGTGAACAAGGTATATCAGAGCAATACAAAAATGAAACCCTGATTATTTAGTCAACTTGAACCTCAGAAAGTTAGTTAGTGAGGGCTACCATGGTTTAGTGCTCTATAATAGATGAATAGTAAATGCCACTACTCTCTTCCACCTTAAATCAGAGCCCAAACAAAGAAGTAATTTAATCCCACTAGACACTAAGATAAAATAAGTAGTTATCAAAGATAATACATTAGTAGCTACAAAGGATGTTAGTAACAGCAACAGAATCCACTAAACTGATAGTGTCCTCTCTAAAAGGCAAATAGAAAGTGTGAATGGTATTAAACCATCTCTCTACCAATGCTTTGTATATGTATAAATTCCCCTTCCTAGTAGATTGAGGAAGTGCTATAAACAAATCAGCAAATATAGTGCCTTGAAACTTATCTTTAATGGATTTAAGGAGAAAATAAAGAAGGCAATAGTAAAAAGGCTTCCCATCTACTTGTAGTTAGTAGCACCTTACAAAGGAAAGATAAAATATAGTTAGATGTGCAAAATCAAAAGAATTAAAGGAGAAAATAATAAAACATTTGCCTAGTTAGATGAAAAGCTTCATGTAATAGAACCCATCGAGTGATAATTTTGTAGAGGAAACCATCACATGGCAAAAGAAAACAAGTGCATGATTGTATAGTCTATTGCACAGCATTTATAAAGGGATAAAAAGGTTTTAATAGAGTCACCACCTGGTTCTACACTAGGACTTATTGATCTTTTACCCAAAAATGGTTTAAAATTAATATCTTATTTATTCCCTTATAATATATGTTTTTTACATTTCAATGTTTATCAATCCCATATCATACAAGCAAGAAAATAAATTAAATCATCCATGTCACTCCTGCACACAAGGAAAAGTAAATTGCTATAGTTAAAGAATAGAACATAAATACAAAATATTATACATTTATAGAATATACTACTTTTTATTTGGTTGGTGATTTGACAAGTACCTATAATTCTATAGAAATTAGTAGTAATTGCGCAACTCCTATCTCTAAGAGAATAGCCTTTATTAAAATAAATTTTCTATAGTGATTTTTAATCAAGGAAAATCAAAACCATTTTATTAGAAAATACCAATTAATTTTCTAAAAAATAATTGATGTGAGATGTTATTTTATGTGTAAAAATGATTTAAGCATGCTAGCTATTATAACCAAAATAGAAAAGGCAACTAAAATAAATAAACAAAAACAAATAAAATGTATAACAAAATAAGCTCTAGTTGAACATCATTGAGTCCATGCAGACTCACCTGAACCTCCTCACTTGGTTTGTGTAGACTATATATGTGCCCGATATAGTTCTATACAGACCATAAATCCAGTATGGATGACTAAAACTTATGCAACTTAAGTAATAAGGTCAGGGCCACAACAAGAGCTTTGTGAGGACCTAATAACAACATAATATCATATGATAACAGTACATATCAATGACATATGAATGATCATGAATATAAAAAGAGCATGCATAAAAAGTCTTTACTATCATTAATATTACCATTAAAAATGAAAAATATTTCAAATAACACACAATTATTCTAATAAAAAATAGGTCCATGCAGACCACATCAAAAGATTTTATCTAAATATTAAGTCCGTGCTAACCTGATTCCCAGTGAAAGAAGGTCTATGCTAACCACAAATACAATCTAGAATATTGAATTAATTATAAAATGATTAAAACATGCAATCAGACAATAACAGTAGTAACTACACCTATAATTAGTAATGGATTATAGAGAATTACCTCGCATAGATAATTAACCTTTGAAGATTATCAATTAACAATTAAAGTAAAGAAAATAAGACTAAATAAAGTCTTCAAGCTTACCTAGTAATTAAACTCCCAAGTAACAAGATTAAGTTTGTGATTTGGAAAGAATTATAATTTTAAGTGAAGGTTAAGGCTTGTAGAATGATTCTTGTGATAGCGTTTCTATAGGTAGGTTTAAGATGTCAAATTAAGTTCATAAGAGAGGTATTTATAGGCTTTAGTAAGGCATTCTTGTTTAGCTAGATAGGAAGTCTCACTAAAATAAGAATCAGAGTCCAAATAAAAAAAATTAATATTCTGGAATCTTTTATGACTAAAATTCATATGAACTATGGTTTTGGGGATAAGGTCCATATAGACCTTGGGTTTAGAGGTCTAGATAGACCACAGGTCATAAGCTCAATTCATCTAATTTAGTTGTTTGTTAGTCTATGTGAATTACGGTTTAGGAATGAGGATTGTATAGGCTTTAGGTTTGGAGGTCTAGACAAACCATAAGTCATGGGCTTAATTCCTCTAGGCTAGCTATTTGTTAGTTTATGTGAACTTTGGGCTAACAGGTTTGTACGAACTAGTTATCTTGTTAGTCTATGTGGACTAAGGTTTTTACTCTTTATCTTGTTACTTAGGTTTATCTCTGGCTTTCATCATAGGCCTAAAAATCTAGTGTTCACAGTTGTCCCCACTTTGTTATTTGCTATGAAACATGTACAATAGTACACATCAAAGTATAAGACTTAGTTATGTACTTGAAATTTTGTCTAATTTAATTAATATTTTGCACATTCACAATCTATCTTTGACATCTCAGACATTTATAATTTACATTGACATCTTACATATTCACAATCTATCTTTGACATCTTATGCATTAACGATCTATTTTTAACATCTTACACATTCAAGCTTGAATTGAGATTATTGCACACCTTCGTAACTTGAAATTGTTGCGGTTATTCATGGCTTGATAATGTTACACTTTTAAGGATTGAAAACATAGAAGTTAGTATCATTCTATCATAATGAGTTTGTGATGCATACATAGTTAGTGTGTGTATACAACATATGATTCAATATATGAAAAGCATGTTCATGCTCATGCCCATGTGTTTATGTAAATTTGTGTTAGTTCCTGTGTGCATATGCATTTTTGGTTGTAAAGCTTTCCTTTATACATATTGTGATATACATGTATGATTGACTAATTGTGTGATTAATGCATGTGTGCTGACAAGTATGTGTGCTTGCATATAAATTATACATGCAATGTTGACACTTATGAATATTATGTTGATGCTTAAATGCTTCTGCCTTTATGTATGTGTGCGTATATTTGTGTAAACTATGTATGTATGTTTTATGCATGTTGTGCACATATTTATATGAACTATGTAACTAATGCATGAATAGAATGTGTATGTATGTTGAATTTTGCTAACGTATATGTTTGTAACTAACTTTTCTAGAATTAAAGCATGAATGAATGATACATGTTTGTGCCTAGCTTTTTTATAATAAATGCATGAAAAAATTATACATATTTATACCTAACTCTTTTAGATGAATGAATGCATGTTTGCACCTAACTTTTCCTAAATATATGCATATACGAATGTACTAGTGAATGTATGTCTATATTGGATCTTATGGTTCCTATAATTCATGAATCTAATATATAAGCTAATGCATGAGATATTACTATTAAAATCATCCTTTCCTCAGACTCATTATAGAAAAAACTTAGGTTTCATGAAAGTGAAGGTATAGAAAAGTATATTAGTTTTTGTTATGAATAGATTAAGAAAAGAAATGTTCTATAAAGGTGAAGGGATCTGGGATTTGAGTGGAACATTTATTTGCTAAGTAAAGCATTTAAACATATATGGCTAAAGAATAAGTAATCATATTGATTAAATGACTGATTAAGCATGCAAATGTAAAGGATTAGACATAATGATACCCTTATTATTAACTAGTTTGAAGGTTTTCCAACTAAATATTTTCTCGCTTCCTTTAACCTTTGCCTAGACTGCCCTTTATGGGTTTTCGATCTAATAAGGAATGCTTTAATTTTGCCTAGGCTGCCCTTTATGAGTTTTTAACCTAGTAAGCCTTTTATTAGTATTTAGCTTATCCACTTTTTTTTTTGCTTGAAGCTTATATATTGTCCTGGATTGTCTA
>CANXYI011022541.1:0-18219 GCA_948208565.1 Hura crepitans
CTTCACATACTCAAAGTTTTTTCTATATGTTCTATATGTTGTTAACAATGGCTTAAGGCCATATTTATACCAATTGATGTGCCTAATTCTATTAAGATTCAGTAATTAACAATCCAACTTCCATTAGGCAATCTATTCGCATCCCATCCTTTTCGAGACCGATCAAATTGAAACAACTAAAGACTCGACTTAAATCTCACACCTTAAGTCTCAAAAGACGAGAAGGAAATTAGAGGAATCCTAAGCTATTCCTATTTTATTAGTCTTAAAAAGAGCAAGTTGGGCACCACAAGATAGGAGTCACCACCCAACCGGAGTTGGAAAATACCTTATAGAGCCTTACTCTTATTTATATCTCAAGTTAATATGAAAATTTAATTTGAATTTATAATATTATCCTTTTTCTCAAGCGGGTTTTACAATTAAAAATAAATCATTGATTGATATAAGGGAAAGATACATGTACAGAAATAAAATGCTTGAAGTTAAAAATATCTTAAAGATATATTAACAAAAGTAAATACTTGAAGTTAAAAATATCATACATGAAATCGGATGATTGATTGTCTTAAGAACTTTGGTTCTCGCATGTCAATTTTAGAAAACAAATTTTATTATTGTGACTTTTATTAAAAAAATCAAACCCCATTTTATTAACAAAATACCAATTAATTAGGTATAAAATTATTTTGATTATTTTTATAACGTGCAAAAATTATTTTCTACCTATTACAACATTCACGAAATATACGGAAAAATAATCAAAAATAAAAATATATTACATGGTAATTACTTAAAATAAATTTTAAAAAATAAAATTACATTTGAAATATCTTAAAATACAATCTAAACAAATAGAAAAAAGAACACTGATAAATAGAATAAGCAAAGGAAAATAAAGAGCAACAAGAAAAAGGAAAAAAAAAAAAAGAAATGACAAAGGGCTATTTCACTTGTGTTTAATGGGATGGCAGAAAGAAAAGATAATCAGGTCCTAATAAATTAAATAACTCGCATCATAATAAAATTACAATATTAGTAAGTAAAATAAAAAGATGAATAGAAATAAAATGAAGTAAATAATCAAATGCATATGACAACAATAATGTACAAATATTAAATTATCACATCTAATTGGTAAATAGATAAAAGAGAGAGAAAGAAAAATAAAAAAAATAGGTGAAAGGTTGGTCGATCCACTGTGTATATTTGCTTTCAGAAAAGATCTCAAAAAGATTGAAAAATTGTGCGAAAAACCTTTAGAAATTAAAAAAAAAAAGGTGTTTGAAAAACCTTTTTTGAGTTTTTAGAGCGCATATCTTGAGAAAAAGTCGTCCCTTTTAAAAAATCCACTTTCAGTATTTATATATAAATCCTAAGGCAAAAAATGGCCGTTTTGGAGGTGAAAACGGCCGTTTTGACATGTAAAACGGCTGTGTTCCTTGTGAAAACGGTCTTTTTTTCAAAACTTTGAATTATTATTATTATTATTATCAATTTTTTTACCCATACCATGGGGGGCTTCTCCCTTGGCATTAGTGTTGGGTATCGGGCTCAAGCCTATTAGCCCGAGCCCTCAATCCACCACATGGGCTTATTTTTCTCGCATTTCGAGTTGCACTGCGAGATTTTTCGAGTTGGGCAAAAACTTAAAAGAAAATTTTTAAATAAAACTTTGAGATATTCGAACTAGATATTAATATCATTATTTATCAAGATTTTTTGTCCTTTCATCATCATTAGGCAATCCGAACATGAAAGCTCCAGAAATCCAATGTCTACATGATCCCTTTTTTTCTTTTAAATCAAGTTTATTTTCTACATATTCTCATCTTTTATTTTATTTATAATTTATATTAATATTTTTATTAATTGCTTCAATATGATTATTTTATATTGGTATTATTATAGTACATCAATATGCATTAATATACATTTTAGCATGTGCCTTATATACCGGATTGAATTATCAATAAATTTTAAAATATTCAATATTATTTGATATATATATATATCTTAGTTTAAATAATAATATATTGATTGTGATTATATACGCATAGAACACAGACATGTATATAGTATTATAGTAAAGCTGAGTTCTAAATATATTCAACTAAAATTTTGACATGTGGCTTTATGTAAAGGTTTTTTATTATTGACAATTTGTCCTTCTTCCCTTTATTTCTTATTTCTCAAATTAAGTCCCTTTATTCTTTCACTTTCCTCTCCATTTAAGTTACTATTCCAATTAATATTATCTTTCATCTGCAATAATTGATATTTATTATAATTCTTCATATTCATATAAATATAAGCAGAAAAATAGACATTATTCTATCATTTAACATAAATTTTTTACATTACATCATATCAATATCTTTTTATATACTCATGTTCGTCAAACTCTATCCATTTATATGATAATTATTTAGTTAATATATATATATATATATATATATATAAAGATTCTTTACGAAATTATGTATATTTTAAATAAATACTTTGTAAATCTTGTAATACATTTTACTTTTTTTCTATAATTATATTTATTTAAACTGTAATTCTCTGAAATTTAATATTTGTGTTTGTTTATTTTAAGTAACCATATAAGTAATTAAATTTTCAATTATAATGAATCAATGCACACCTTATATTAGAGTTCACTTATTATATTTGTGTAACAACAAAATTTAAAGAGATTCATTCTTAATAAAACTAATAAAATTTTGTCATATAAGAAAAATGAAAAAACTTAATTTTACTTAAAAATTGATGCAGTCTATTTTCATTTTTCATATTTATTTGCAATTTATATCAAATTTTTATTAATATATTTAATGTAGTTTTTTAATATAATATATAGGTACACATTATTCTGTATCAATGAGAATTATATATTTCAAATTATTAAATTACCACTGTTTATATTAATTAAGTTTTAAAATATTTAAAATAAATTATCCAAAAATATTGAAAAATGTATATCTATATTTTAATTTAAATAAATAATATATTAATTATAATTATACCATGCAATGCATGGTTATGTGCTTAGTTTTTAATTAAAATAAAATATTTTACTTTTTTTTAAACACCTAAGCATGATCACGTTATAAATTTTAATTTTTAATAAGCGATTTTAATATGTTATAGCCTACAAATTTGGCCATTAGTATTTTGTTAGTTAAATTGAAATGAATATTAAATTACAATCTAATTGACTCTATTAATTTTTAAGCATGAAATTAATGCAAGGGAAAAATATTAAGATACTCTACTTAAATGTTATCTATTTAACTTGTATACAAACACGTTTGGGGAGTGGGGTTGGTGAAGTAATTGAATAACATATTCAATAACGTGTTTTCTGAATATATTGGGGGTTACATCGCAGCATTTGACTTGTGGAAAGAGGTTTATATTTCTCCGATTGCTGGATCCATTTAACATAAAATTAATATTGAAATTAGTGGGCTCCTCTCATTATATACACGTCAAGTTGTGCTCGTGGGTGCATTCGAGGCTTACCGCATTATAGGGGCACCCTTCGGTGAGGCAACTGACCCCTTGTACCCAGGCAGCAGCTTTGATCCCTTGGGAGTTGCTGATGATCCTGAGGTAAAAGAAACTAAGAATGGCAGGCTTCCCATGTTTTCAATGTTTGGTTTCTTGTAGCAGGCTTGAGAACCTTGCTGATCCTGTCTACAACCATGCCTAGGCTTGCGCCACAAAATTTTCCCTGCAAAGCGAGTTCATCAACTACTGCAGTTACATATCAAGATCTGCCTTTTCATACTTCTCTCTCACGTATCATGTAGTTAATCGTATAGTAATGGCAAGATCATATCATCTTCAATTTGCGAATCAGTTGACAATTTTGATCTCCCTATAATTACAATAGTACTAGACAACCCAGAAGAAGCAAGAAACAGAGAAATATCAAAAGAACCTCATCCTTATTTCAGTCAAGGTCTGATTCTGTTTGACAACTTGATATTTGCTTCTTTCGTTAAAATTTGCCTCACAACCCTCTTAATTGGGGAGGAAAAGCCAAATGGTATACAAAGCTGTAACAATACAAATCATCCTGCAGATGTCATCCAGGTTATGGTGGAAGTCCAGCTCATCCTGACTATAAGTGCCGCAAGTGATGCTCAAAAAGACATTAGTAACCAGAAAGAATAAGCTTGGAACCCCTCGGCAACACAGCACCACCCAAAATGAAGGATCTTTTCGCTAATCTCTCAAGAGGAATTCTTTGAAAGAAAAAGGGATTAGCATAGTAGCGCAAGAGAATCATTCTTACGCATAAATTGAGGAGAGCCAATTGAATGGAGAAATTGATGATTGGTTGAAAATCCAAGAAACCCAGAGCCTGACAATTAATTTGGATTCCTCGCTCAATATAGGCAATCAGTATATCAGTCATTTAATAACAGCTCTAGGCTGATAACAATGCACCACAGAATAATATGCACCAGAAGATCCTGGCGATTAAATTCAAGATCAATTAAGGCGGAATAACCAGAATCTATCGCATCTTAATAATCTGCGTTCAAGATGCCAAGAACTCAACCATTTGCATCCCTCTTCCAGCAACCACAATTTCATACCGGTTCCTGCATAAAAGACACAGTCTATGAGCAGAACACATGCACTATTAATTTAAACAATGACTAAAAATGCTCGCAAACTACTTTGGATGACGGTTTACTTTAGATATTAAACTGACCTTTCACAGGCTGTGGCATGTAATGCCTCTGGCTCGGGAACGCTGATAATCAAATAAGCATGCTCAGTTAATTTACAGTGATCCTTAAGAAACCAGCATCTAATGCGTTGATCAAGCCCAGCAGAGAACACCCAAGTTCCATCTGTCCAAACACCTTCATTAAAAAATAACGATCTAGTTAGTCAGTAGCCTATAAAATATCCTCTGCAAATTCCTCCACACAACACCTTAATTATATTCTTTCCAAGAGGTTCAAATGCCCAAGAAAATATCAGTTAGTGCTTCTGAAATATAGAGAACTTCAGTGAAAAGAAAAAGCACCTAACATGAATTAGAATATAGAAGGCATAAAATGGTTAAAACCTTCTATGCCCCCACAAAATATAGACTAGCCAGTCATTAGTAGATTCAGAGAGTTCAGAGAAATTAAAAGGTAGCAAGATTCTTGGCAAAAATGCGTCAAAAAAGGTTAGTTCCAGTAAAGGTCTCAACTGGGAGTCTGATTTAGAGACAGATATTGACTGCATCAATGACACAACATATGCAAAGTTCCATGAATTGATAATCACCTTTTACGGCAGAGCTATGAGCTGAGGCAATTTTGTCATGATATGACAATCTGATTCTGCACTTGTCAATCTGATACTGACTAAAATGAACAGAATTCTTCATAGTTTCAGATTTAGTACATTCGTTTATGATGTCTGGTGCAGCAATTTCACAATCCTTGCCTGTTGACGACAGTGATATTTTGAACTTGAGGCAGTGAAGGGCTTGATCATCGCCCCCGCTTATTACACTAAAGCAAAAGCCAGAGCCAGAACTCTGAGGGTCCTCTGAAACATGGAGACAATTGACACCTGATTGATGAACATTATCAAGAACATGTAAAGGTTGTATATCACAAATTTCAGGATTGGTATCAACACTATTCACTTCTTGATCAAGAGAAACATTATGCATAGATTGGGAACACTCTGTTGAGAAGCTTTCAGCATCGCCTGTTGATGCTCCATTTGTTCTGTGGTCAACCAAAACAACCTTTTTCTTACATACACTACTATTTAATGATTTCCACCATCGCCCCCCCTGACTTCCTCTTCCCGTACGTGGCCTAGTTGGACATTTTATGAGCTTTTCTATTTCCAGGGATGACAACTGCCTCACAAAAGATTCAATGCTGTCAGTCAGATCCCAAAAGGCAATACTTCCATCAGTTGCTCCACTTATTACAACGAACACATTTCCAATACTAGTGCTTTCTGACAATCAAGTGCGTAGTTAGGAATTAACAACTCCATGCACAAACTAATGGCATCAAACTACCAAAGGTTTTTTTTCATTTTATGGTCGGGCGGTGTAAATATTTCTTATTAAGCAAGTCAAATAACCAAACCTGCAGATGCCAGATGAGCAGGAATGACAACATGCTGCAATGCCAATACTGGTGATGACAGAGGAACCAATGAAGCAACATCAAACCTATAAAAGGTTACAGGAAGAGTGAAAACTAGCAACTAAATAGAAGAATTAACAAAATCAATTTGTTTGCCCCAAATAGTTGTTCATAAGTACCAAAGTCGATGTGGTAAAACAAGAGCTCGTAATGCAAGTGTAGCATCCGAACAAGCAACAGCAGTAAAACAGAAGGTCAACCTGGAAGGAAGAAAAATTGTAGTGTTTTCTTATTTTATGTTGACTAGCTAATTCATTGGAAGGATTGAGTTATAAAAGCAGTAGTAATTCCATCTCACCTAGAACTGGTACATTTCACTAGAAAAGCAGTGACAGCCAGGTATCTCCAGTCATCTTCATCATCAAGGCATCTTTTCAACTCTTTCTCCCTCTTTTCTTGTAAAAGAGATCTAGATTTTATTTCAGTTTCTAAACTTTCAACATATTTTGTCATTCCTACTATTTTCTCCATAGATTTAGTGTTTCCTCCTATTTTCTCCATATATTTAGTTTTTCTCTGAGTACTAGAATTTTTGGTAGGCATGTCAGTGGAAAGCCATTTGAATGACATTGATGAGGATTCACAAATACACGGCATGTACCCATTTCCATTTTTGTTTTGTTCTTGTTCAACAAGTAAGTTTCCCTTTTTGTCAAGCTTCCTATCTCTCAGAAGCCATGATGTTAGGACCCGTTTTGCACCAACAGAGATTAGTAAAGATGGATTCTCTCTCTCCTGTACAAAATCGTTTTGTTTATTTCTGTAGTCAGACAAGTTGGATATATCTGGAATTATGTGCATCTTCGATGCAAAGCATATTGATCTCACTGCTGATCCACCAACATGCTCTCCAAGCAATTTTGATGAAGACCAGCTTGCAACTCCAGGAGCATACCTACAGTCATGGCCCATCACAATATTAGTAACTCTTGTGAAGGGTAAAACAATAACTAATTTTCTTGTAATAAGAAATTGAGTGAAGTGGCCACTGGGAAAGAGGTTAGAGCAGGAGAGAGGGGAATTAAGGTAGGATATAACATAATTTATAAATAATTCACACAATGAAAGGAAGAACATGCAGATCTTTGCACAACATCAGAAGTTATTGAGCTAAAACAAAATCAAAAAGCAAGAGAGAGGGGGGGAGAGAGAAAAGCAAAGCTTCAGCGTGTAAAAATGGTCACTAATTGATTGCATACCTAGTCAACCTCACAGTTCCATCTTCACAGCCAGTAGCAATCCATCTTGATTTATCGGAAAGACCATTTTCTGAATTTTCTTCAGTGGGTGCATTTTTTGATACAAAGCACAAGGAATGGAGCTCTCTCCCATGAAATTGGATATGCAAATTCTGGGGAAATATCTTCATCTCTTCTTTTGGCATCCGTTGTCGATAAATATATATTATCTCATCCTTCAATGGGAAAGAGAAAGATATTGAGCAAGAAACAACAAAGAAATCAAAATTCATAAGTAAAATAACAGAATCATTCTTCATGAACTAAACAACTCTAATAGAAAAAGCTCCAACTATATGCCAATAGTCATATCATATCACATCCTAATCCAGAATCACATAACAATCTTGACTGGTTGAATGTAAAATAACGAGAGAGAAAAAAATGGATTCAACAATGTTACAGCCATAATGGTGTCAAAAATGGTTGTAATTAATAATTATATTTTTGGTAGTTATTTTATTTAGGATATTTTATTTAATTAGGAAGTTTTATTTTATTTAGGAGTTATTTTCATTATGGTAGGATTTTTAGTATTTATTTTCCTATTTCAATATTTCCTAAAGGAATTCATTGTTTCCTCATTAGAAAATAGTTCCTTATTTTATTAGGCTTGTAACTCTATTTAAAGAGGCTGAATCTTAATAAATACAATAAGCAAAAAGTAAATAGAAATTCTAAGAGATCGGGTTCTCTCTCTAACGAATCCTAAAGAGCACAACTTCCTTTAATGAGTTCGAAGGTACAAGCTCCCTTTGGTGAGCTTGATTTCTCGCCCGGTGTTTCGATCCACAATAGGGGACCACAACAAATAACGTGAAGAAAAAAAAGAGACCTAAGCAAATACTACTTTGAATTACTTAATGGTGTGCTATTTTGCAGGATTAAGGTATATGTCCTTTTTCACTGATGAAAAGTGTCACTAAAAATAAGGCACATGAAGTCTTAAGATAAGATGTCTTATTGTCATTGTCCAGCAGTAAGACCATTAAAATTAAAGAGAAATCATGGTGCAAAGCAAAAGGACATACAAGCAAACAATTTCCACTTGATTTATATTAGCATAATAATAATTTGCAAGATGCATTAAAATATTATAATTCAACAAAAAATAATAAGAAAAATATCCAGAGATTAAGGCAACAAGCTGGTAGTCTTACCTTAAATGAAAGAGAATTGCTGATTTATCCTAACATGGTCTTGAATAATGTAGCACTTGTCATTTAATTGAAATTATGGGACAATTACAGTTAAGGCACATCATTAATGGTAACAGTAATGGCCAATAGGCCCATTACCAAATATAAGAATTTGCTTTCTATGGGTAAATTATCATATGGTCATTGAACATTGTGCTAAATCTCACGATAACCTCAAGCTAAATCCATGAAGAGAAATACACATTGCTTCCGATGTGTAATATTCCTAATTAGGGACAATTTACTGCAAAAATTATCTCACTATATAATGGTTCTAACCTCTAGAAATGTACATAAAACATAGTGGAATTAATTGTTATGTTATTTATCATATGTTTTCTTAGGTTCCATGTAGAAGAGCATTCAAATAGCATAGTACCTTGACATATGCGAAGCATGCATCCATCTCTGGCACATCACCAAAATAATACGAATGAGGACGCCGCCATCCTCCACAAGGAATTTGCAAAACCTGCTCCAAGCACAAGTATCAAAGAACTATCCCATGAAGCACTTGGATTACAACGAGGTTGGATGAAAGTGCTAAATGGACACTAACTACCTTTACATCAGTTGTTAGATTCCAGATTATGAAATCTGTTGATGCAAAACCAATTGCATATCTGCACTTTTCTGAACCACAAGGAGAACAATTCGTAGAGGCAGATTGAATCAAACTCAGTTCTTTCACTTGTCTCATCCCTATAAACTCCAATCCTTTTTTATCTTCTTCATAATCAAAATAGCATATACAACCATCACCTCCAGTCTGAACAAAGCCTCAAAATAGTAAAAAATTTCAAAAGAGAGTCCTCATAAATTATTGGTTTGCACACAAAGAAATGTTCAGGATGCAAGCATGCATGCACAAATATATATGTCCCTGACACTGATATGCCATATTTTAAAATAATGGTGATGCTACAACCAAAAAGAAAGAATTACAGGTTCTGTTGCTCTTGGAAAATCACGTAATCGTTTTTTTTTTTTTTTTTGTCCTTTTAATATGACAATGTTCAGCTAGCTAGTTCCCAATGAACATTTTGTTTTTTGGCTTTTCTTCTAGTGAGAATTTGAAGAAGGGAAGCAGGTATAAAATATTACAACAATATGTCACTGCAAGAAATTTCTTGAAGTTATTATTGCATATCTAAATGCTAGAGTTTTAATAATCATACCGAAAATATCTCGATTTCATTGGAACTTAATTTAGATATGAAAATGCTGGATATGCTTGATATTCCATGAGCCCCCTTAAAGTAACTCAGAGGAGATATTTTCACTCCTACAGCAGGTGCGCCCAGCAACAAGCTTTTTGTTAAAGGAAATAGAATCAGATTCCCACGAAGATCCCCACAAACCAGAATCTGCAAAATTCAATTATAGTGAGCATGAATACAGCATACTGTATCCAATATCGGTATTCAGAATTCATATTCAGCTGAGCAGCAGATGAAATTATATATGGACTGCACAGGATCAAGAAACCTTGCTTTTCTATCTATATACATTTTGTGCTGCAATGAACCTAGATAGTGAATTGTTATTCATCTTCATACTCTTCTAACTTGTCTCAAATTCACAAAGATAATAATACAAGAAAGAGAGAGAGACCTCGTCGTCAGAAGTAGCATCTAAACATGTTATCCGGTTTCCAAAACTTGATGTGAATTCTGCTATGAGGGACACATCAAAAGTTCTTGCAGAATTGTGAGAAACGGAGAGAAAAGGATCGTGTAACTTCCACAATTTCAGAACTCCTCTAGGATCAGCAGTAAAGATGAACCTTCATACCAGAGAATGATTAGCTGTTATACCTTTTCTATTGGAAAAGGTAAAGCAACATAATTATATTCTCAGCCAACAACGCTAGGCATTTAGTGGCATTGTCAAATGGCATAAAAAATGCAATACAAGAGAAGTCATTTGATTGGCATAACCATTAAAGAAAAATTGATTCAAGGGTTATACAAAACATTCCGTATTTGCGAAAAAATATACAAAAGATCTCATATTTGCCAAAAAATTTAGGGGGAAAATGTGTCCCCTGTTGATGGTTCAACAATTGTAGTAGAGAATCGAACTCCTTACCTGGTCTATACTCATTATATAGGAACTTGCAAAAAAAGACTTGAATTTGACTCAACTTCCATCTAGTTGAGCTCAAACTAATAAGTACAAGCAACAACTCAAGCTGAGTTCAAGGATTTGAATACTCAACTCAACTAGCTCACAAGCTTAAATGAGTTTTTTTTTTTTTTTTTGTTCAATTTTAATAGATTATATTATCTTCAAAAGCACTAGGTAATATCAATACTATTTTATATATATATATAAATGTGATAAAAATATCAATTCAAGCTCACTCAAGCTTATTGAAGTTTCATTTTGACATTAAGTAAAATTTTATTTAAATTTATAATAATGTTATTGTTGACTTAAACTTGAGTATATTAAATATATTATTGAGTCGAATTTGAGTTTAACAAAATAAAGCTCAATCAAGTCAAATCAAGTTTCAAGCCTGGAGTGCTTGGCATTTGTTGACCCGACTTGATTACAACCACATAGATGAGAGAGAACTAGAGAGATAAATTATACATTAGGCATTATTGTCATAATAGCATAGGGAATAGCTCTTACCTGTATCCCAATGCCTTGCACCAGTAGGTCCCTAAAAGTTGTCTCTCTTTTTCAGCTAACCAAGTAAAATTGAAGTCTACTTCAGGCTTACAAACATCATCAATAACTCTAACAATGGTCATATTTCCTTTACCATCTCCCAAAGCAATCCAATCATCCACACTACAGGAATGCCTAGGCCAGTTTTTGGGAAGCAAATCCATACAAATGATTGGCACCTTTTCACTGACCTGGACAAGCTTAGTCCACGTCACATCTTTGGTTAATTTAATATGGTAAAGATAACCATTGTTTGTGGTTACATAAAGAGTATCTTCACATGTGAAACGCAAGCTACGAACATATTCACTCTTGCTGCAACAAAAATAGCCAAGGTTTCCAAGTAAGTATTCATATTAGATAAGACAAAAATAAAGGAAACACCAGAAACAGACACAAAAGGCATGAAGGCAAATGAGGGAGAGGGAACCGACTTCAGTGGGTTTGCAAACAGAGGTGTCCCAATACCACCCACTGGAAATTCCATTGACATCTAAATGTTGATAATGATTGAACCCTTACTCTCAAATACTGACAATATAGATGGCGTAATAAATCTTTACCAATGGGTGCAAATGTTACCTCCACCAACCATCACCAAAGGGAATTTTGCTTGATAAATATTATCTAGATTGATCCCCATCACCATCAATCAGATGGTTATAATAACTGTTGTCATAAGTTTATAGTGCAAGCTGATATAGGGAATTATGTTCAATCTGGCCATTAGTGTTCAATGTAACAATTGCACCACACATAGATTATAATAGAAAACAAGAAAATAGCACAATATTTTACATGGCTCAGGAAGTGTGCCTATGTCGATGGATATTCCTGTGCTTGATCACTACTAAAATGAGAGAATTACAAATCTATTCTAGAAGTTTTAGGGTTAATTTTTTATGCAATTAAGGACAGGAAAAACCATTTACATTGTTGCAACCTTAATAAAGCTAGTTGCCCTAGACAATCAAAGTCGTATTCTACTTCAAGGGCATTGAGAATGGAGGGACTACACCGCCTTGAAAACCCCATTTCATCCCTTACAAAGCGCTTTTAACAAACAGTTTAATTTTCCAATAATTGGAGCCATTGAAATCTTAAAAACTTCTTGAGGACGTTCCAATAGTCAAAAATATTACCTGTCCATGAGACTGGAAAGCTCAGATGAGTCAGGGATGCGACTTGTTACTATCTCTGTTCTATCAACAAACTGTTCTGATTCATTTTTTCCTTCCAAGCTCTGTGGAAAAGAAGCAGGCAGTTGATGCACTTTGATTGCAGAGTCAAATCCAGCAGTAATGAGAAGAGAAGACTTCGGATCATACAAACATCTCCATACACCTCTTCCTCTGCACATATTAATCCACATTTGGCCCTTTAGAAATTGAATTGCTTAATATTTTTGAGATATAGCATGTGGTTTGACAGACACAATAGTTCTTGTTCTTGGCCAGCATTGCTTCAATACTCAACAAGGAAACTGAAACCCAAGTTGGAGATTCAAGACTTTAAAATGACAAAGAAAGCAGGAGGAAGAGAGAATTGTGGATCCAAAAATAAACACTAGGTTTTTTAGTTCCTGCCACAATCTATTTATTACGAGGAGAAAATAGGTAGAAAAGAAGAAGCATATTCTATAATTCTTATGTAGAAGCTCATATTGAAACGGATCAAATGCCTCGCAAAAGAAAGAATGAAAAGTAGAAAGCTTTCTCTCAAGTACTAGCTATGCTTTAGAAAATCTAATATTTGGAATGGACTTCTAAAATCATTATACAATCATGGACACAAGTTTCGCATTTCATAACTATAATTAGGGATGAGTAATCGGTCGGTTCGGTCCAAAAACCGACCAAACTGAACTGCCCCTAGAATATAACTGAACTGACCTGACCGAAGTTTTAACAAACCGAACCAAATAAACCAAACTTTTTATATATTTATTTTTTTGTACATAAAAGCGTCAAAATGACGTTGTTTTGATAATTCGGTTTTCACAGTCTAAAAACCAAACCAGACAAACCAAATAAACCGAACAAATAGACAGAAATAGCTATTCAGTTTCAGTTTTGCTCACCCCTAACTAAAATTAATGGGTACTCTATCTATTTCAAATTTATGCCACAATTTAAGAGCATCCAATAAAAATCAAATAATTTTCAAATAAGAAAGATGAGAAAACCTAACTGCAACTTACATATGCTCCTTGATCATCTTGAGCTGCTTACCATCCAAACCCCATATGCGGCATGTGCAATCCTCACCGGCAGTCACAATTAACTAAGAGTAATTATGGAAGAAAGAGTCATCTCCAAATACATCAGTTCATGTTTGGAGAGATAAGGAGGAAGAACGAAAAAATCAAAGAAACCAATTGACAGTACTCAACAATAAATGTAGCAGTGAATAAATCTTCATTATCTAGTAAAGATTGGAAAACAGATACATGTACAGAGAAAAATCTGCTATATTCTGCCAAGAGGACTTTCACGACCATAAGCCTTGGCCAAGTACTTGGTAATGGACTAGTTGCAAATGACAATATGAGGACCTTTCATAAATTAAACATGCGCCAAGACAACTTTAAGGCCCACCTCCTAATTAAGATTGAATGTCAACTTGAAGCCAAATTCACAACAAAACAGTATCATGAAACCATATTACAAACATATAAAGAAGGAGAATGCTTCCAAATTGAGAATAAACAATGGTTCAGTTATAACATCACTTGTTATTCACAAGCATCTAATTATCTTAAAGAAAGTCTAGTCTCATTTATTAAGAGTTTTATCCAATTAGAACAGGGGTAACATCAGACTTTGTGTGAAGTGACTAAATTCCCAAATGAGAAGCACAATAATATTGACAATGCTAATTATAATTACTTCACTACAGAATAAAAAAGCATCTAGAAATCCACTTTTATTAATACTGTTGTACAAGGACTGTAAAACAGAGTTTTATCATTTTCATTTACATTCGCAAATTGGAAGATTATTATACAAATGACAGAAGAAGATGTCATCAAACTTACAGAACCAAAGACAGAGCAGTCCCAAACTCTAGCAGTATGACCAAATAAGACAGAGTAAGCAGTATCCTCTTGATTAGGAGAAACTTTCTGTTCATCCTCGACTGCAATTGCCCATATTCGAGCACTGCACCAATGAGGGAAATGTATTAGTGAAAAAAAATTATTGAGGATGGTAAGAGTTAGAGAACTTCTTAACCTGCGATCATCTGAGACTGAAACAAGTTTGGATCCATCAGAGGACCATGCAATGCGAAAAATCGAACCTTCATGTCCAATAAGTTTACTTATATGCACTGCTTTATACTGCTGATAATGAAGCTGCAAAGGGTTGGTGCATGAATCATTTAAAAGCTTTTCATCTTCTTCCAAGGAACTCGTCAAAGGTAGAGATGTGTGCCGACCAACAACTTTCCAAATAATGATCTGTCCTAATCCAAGTAACAACAATCATATATCAATGATTCAATTGGACAAAACATTCCAATTCCAAAAATTTGTAACTGAATCCATGATTATTCCAAAATGGCATGATGCAATATGCATTTAGAGGAACTGAAATCTAATACTTTTTTATTATGAGGAAAGGTTAGCCACCTCATTATATATGGTACCAGACGCAATTCGTAGAGTTTCAAGATTGTCACCCCACAGTCGCATGGAATACAAAAGGCACCTTTCTGCAGTTTTACGTAATGACAGAACGTGTAAGAGATTCAATATATATATATATATATATATATATAAGGCAAAAATAATAAGCTCGTAATTATATGATGCAAAAACTCGCCTGGAGATTGGACTTCAAGAATTATACTGAACTTTGACATATCCCATATACAGACAGAATTGTCACTGCATCCAATGGCAAGGCAGTGGTTTTCCTCTTGATGTAAAGATGCCGCATGCTTCTACGAAGAAAGCAACAACATTTAGGTACAAAGTAATAATGCGGTTCAAGAGCTGAAAATATAAAAGGATTACCTCCAAGAAGGAAACATCCAAGACCCAATGGCTAAACCTGGGCAAGGACTCAACTAAAGTTAAATCTACAAAGCATTCTATTTGATTTTTTGACTTCAATCCCATGTCAATTTGTAAATTAAACAGTTTCACTCTCTTTTCACCAAAGACAGCAACTTTGAAAACAAGTATTGTAGAAGATGATCCTCGTAGTTGTGGATGGTCATTGGAGCCACAAGTGATCCCATGAACACGAATCCCTTCAAACACTTGAAACGATTTTATTATCTCGACCGTTTCTAAATTATAAAGCAGCAATTGCGAACCCGTTCCTGATTGAAATGAGAGAGCCATGTCACAACATTGGCATACATAAATTCTCGAGGAATAAAATAAAAAAAAAAAAATTCTTCTGAGTCACTGAGGATATAGCTTCGATAAGCAAGAAAGTTAAGCGAAGGAGTTGGGATTTGAAAGCGAAGAGCGTACCAGCAAGGAGATACGAAAGAGAAGAAAGGTGGGAAGGTAGGTGAAGAAAACAGAGAGCCGAAATTTCGCCGAGATACTGCCCACCGTGTAGCCGCCTCATGCTCTGTTGCTGCTCCGCCATAGTAGCTGCTGGTGCCTCTTCTGGGTTTACTACAGCCTCCTTCAAATTTCGTTTCAGGGAAAAGAGAAGTTGAGGGTTTAAATTTGATGGGCTGATTTTTGACAAGGAAGAAATCAAGATCCAACTTTGTAATGGGTTAGGATCCAGAAACTCGTGGGCCTAGAAACTAGGATCTAAGATCGCGTGAGACAGCGAATAATCATTAATTATAGATTTATAGTTACAAGTGCGTAATTCGTTTGTTTTCTTGTCCCTCTCTTTCTTCTCGACTCCTTGGAACTCCATTCTCTGAGACGAATCCATTGAGACAATGAGGAAGAGCATCTCCTTCAAGAACGAGTTCACATTCGGTTTGTCTTTCCGTTTTGTTTTTGAAAGTTTTCATCTAGAGTTATCTGCTTTTCCAATCAACTTCTCTTAATGTCTGCTTGTTTATGAATGGATTGAGTTTCTTGGGTAATTGCAGAGGAAAGAGTCGAAGAATCCCGTGATATTATTGCCAAATACCCCGACAGAGTCCCTGTAAGTCTTTGTCTTGATAGTAGTAAATTGAGGACATCAGTTGATTAGTCAATGAATTTAATTCAAGCAATCATTAATCCCTTTTCTGGATGTGGTCGCCTTTGTTGTGAAAGATAATTTAGGTGTTCTTATTATCTTGCAGGTAATTGCCGAGAGGTATTGCAAAACTGATCTTCCCCAAATGGAAAAGAAAAAGTGAGTTTCAGCTTAAAATTTCTCCTTCATTTTTTAAACTTTTGGTGAATTAGTTGTTGACTTGTGCTAATTTTAATTGATGGAATGTCCAGTTTCAGCTGAAAGAAGAAAAAAAATGGTTGTGTAGGTGTTCTTTGCGTTTGAGGATATAATACCTAATAAACTATTTTTAAACTGGAGTATTGTGTTTGTAAGAGGGTTGAATGTCCCATTTTTCAAATGCCAGCCAAAGTATGCATTGACAAGTGGTTGAAGCAGATCACCCCTCAAAACATACAATCTAATTCTTCAAACATGATTCTTTAAGAAAAGAAAAAAAATCCTCAATCACAAGGTTTCTGGGAAAATGACAACTTAGTTGTGAATGTAATTCGTTGCCTATTTGAGATAATAGGTCTGTATCAGTGCTAAAATCCAATGCACGCCAATACGCTCCAAAGTCTGAATGCATTTCCCATTGAACTTGAAATGCCTTATGATTAGGGGTTAAGTAGACTTCGTTTCATAAAGCGTTAGCTCACTGTCTGAGTCCCTGAGAGCGTTTGAGGTTGGGAACCGTTAACCTTCGCAGCACTCACTATAGAATCTCTGGAGTTTCCAGTGTGTAATATTCCATGAGAATTATATGCTTTCTTCTCGTTTTAAGTATACTAATAGTTCACATTCTCTTTCTTTTTCCAATTACAGATATCTTGTTCCTCGAGATATGTCTGTTGGGCAATTCATTCACGTACTAAGCAGCAGGCTTCATTTGGCACCTGGAAAAGCTCTTTTTGTGTTTGTACAGAATACATTGCCGCAAACTGGTAAACTTGCCATAATACATTACAAATTGTTTAGGAAATGCTTTTGCAGGGACTTCCCGTGGTAGTTGCTAATGCATCGAATGTATGGCTATTTGCAGCTACTCTAATGAACTCTGTCTACGAATCCTACAAGGATGAGGATGGATTTCTCTACATGTGTTACAGCGGTGAGAAAACGTTCGGCTAGCTGGTTCTTCTTTATATGTAACCATGTAATAAGTACATTCTTGCAACTCTCACGACAGTTGCTGTCATCCATGGTGTAAAAATACCCTCATGAACCTTTTTTACTGTAGATATGTGAACAGATTTTTTTCGTTTTTAATGTTATGATCACCCGACGTTGAAATTTTAACTATCTAAAATCAGAAAGATCCCTGCTTAAATTCGTTCAATTATGGTAGTACAATTCTTGAAGCTTCCGATAGTACGAGAGTCGGGGGATGCATATCTTGCCAAAAAAAAAAGTTGGTGGATGCATACCTTCGATGAGGCTTGTCCTTGAGCATATGTAAATCCCTCAACAGGAATTTGGTTTATTACTACAGCAGAGGTGCAGGGCGTTTCTGCTTACAGGGAAATTACCAATCGTAACTGGTGGTCATATACAACTCAACGGACCAATTTGTCAAAAGGAGAGAAATTTGTAAATGCTACGTCTCTAGCTTCGTTACTGAATAAAATTGGATTTCGAAGATGAAGGGCCTTTTCCTGATGAATCACGGAATAAATCGAAATCACTGACTTTGGTCACATAAAAAAAATTATAAAAAAAAAAAGGT
>CANXYI011022573.1:0-12485 GCA_948208565.1 Hura crepitans
TAGACTCATTATTATCAATTCACAGTTATGAGTGTATATCATTTGCAGTGATCAACATCTTGTATTTAGTTCTGATCATATTAGTTAATGGTCAATGTATAACATTGCGATTTCCATCAATCTCAATACAATTTATGACAAACAGTTATCAATTTGAGTCATCATACCACTTGCCTATAATAAGGCTTTTAGCACAGTAACAATAGCTTTTTATCACATAATTCTGTATTTATATACCATTTGTCATTATCGGTTTACGTTAAAAAATTAATAGCTATGATTTATATGTCACATGTTCAATAAATACATGTCTTCACTTATGCAAAGCATATATATAACAACTCATGTCATGTATTATAACACACCATAAGGCATACATTTATCATCATTGTACCCATCTGAACATAACTTCATTTTAGCACATATTAGTAATAGTAGTAAAAATTGCTTTCATACCTCATGCTTAAAGGTTCCAGAATAAACTTATAGATTGACCACATATTAAAATACAAGGATAAGTTAAACACATCATGTTCACAACCTTTATCATCATTTAATCACACTTATTTTAGTTGCAATATCATGCTTTAAATCAGGTTATATAATCCTTGAATAATAGCTAAAACATTGGTCAAACTTTGATAATTTAATGGTTAGTTAAAAGCAAATTAAACCACAAGTCATTTGCAATTCAAAACATTATTTAGCCTTGCTAGAAAGGGCTCACGGTTGTGAGGCTTTCCCATGGCCTATTACTATTTATCTTCTCCTCTGGGCTTCATGGCTATGGGACTTTCTGAGAGCAGTAGTCATCATGATTTTCTTTAATTTTTCATAAAATTTCCCATCTAATTTTAGTGGAAACCATACCAAATTATAAGCAATCACTTATACAACATTTACACACTAAAAGGCCATCAAATTACACTTAATTACCACTTTGATTCATAAATTAATCAAACCAAATCATCAAATTTCAAAATTCATTCAAAAACTTAGAAATTGCATAGTTTCAGCAAAGAATCGAAAAGAAGTTCACGAATTTGATTATGTACATACCTAATAATCTCTGTAAGACAAAAGGAACTCAATCTAGCCTTTGATTACACATTTCCCTTTCAATTTGTGTATCAAACTCTCATCATTTTCCTCTTTTTCATCAAAATATAATAGCCTTTAAACACCAATAAACTAATTCATAGCATCAATAGGCATCAACAATTAGAAGAAGAAGAATGAACGATGTAGAAACACTTTACCTTTAATGAAGGTGTAGCCAATTATAAAGAAAACCCTTGAATTTGATAAACAATGAAGAGGAACAATGATTGTCGTTTTCTTTTCTATCTAATTATAGATAGATACTTTGGTATTTATACCCTTGATTAGATGGCTTAGATTAATCCATTGAATTCCATCCAATAGTTCACATGACTCTAAAATATAATATCACTTTTAATCTTTCTTAAAATTATTTTTATCCTAATATCACCATATGATGCACCATGAACTCTAACTAAATTATTAAATATAGAATAATATTCTTTTAACCCAAATATTTTTATTTCCATATTTCATGTTGCATTATAGATCAAACATATTTTGGTTTTAAAGAGTTGACATAAATCAATACTCTAAACCTAAATGAGATGAAGTATAGTGAAAGACTTACTGCATGGTATCTGTTTGTGGAAGGGTTATAGTGAACCACTCACTTTTCTATTACTTAGGTAGTCATGATGCTTGACTAGAGGCTGCTCATGACTTGTACATGATTGATGGATTATTAATAGAGACTAATAATTATAATTTAAAAAATTTTAAATCATACAAAACTAGTTAACCTAGAATTTTGCCAAGATTTTTGTACTGCCAAGTTGTTAGAAAACCCATAAGGTCGCACACTTATAGAGCAAGGGCAAAAGGGTAAAATTACAGTTATAATAATATATGACACTATTATTATCACATGAAAGAGGGAAACTTAAAAGATGAAAGCAAACAGGGCTAAAGATTAAAATTTTCTACATAGAAAGCCCATAAATAGGCCTTCTGCGCATATTCATTTAGAATGGCCTTATTGGGCTTTTATGTTGGGCCAGAAAGAATTTAATTATGTTTATAAGAGTTATCAATAATATACAATTAAATTTTGGGTTGACATAAATTGATTTGGGCCATAATTATGTAAGACATAATGCACAAAAGGGCTCTCTGAAGCTTTATGCGCATGCACTAGAGTGGGCTCACTAAAGCCCACTCATTTGGTCCTATTTGATCAAGATATGATCAGCCAATAAACCAAGCCCTAAACATGTAGGTTAATGCATTTAGGGATTATATAAAGTCCTTTAAGGCTAGGGTTTAAAACGCGCATAATTAAGCCTCTAAATAGAAAATTGTTTCTACTTCCCTCCTTCTAGTGATAGTTGAAATTCTTTAACTAGTTCAAAAAGAATTTTTAGCAATTGTAAAACTATCTCTAGGTTGATTATTGCTGCCTACTCTAGTGAATATCACTTTTGGAGATGTTATGATTTTAACACTATAGTTTATGACAACTCGATGCGATGAAAAACAACTAATCAAATCTTAAACATTAAGTAATTCTCATTACTTCTCTCAAAGTTTTAAATACAATTCATGGCCAAGATCAATCTTTTCTTGTGGTTCTATGTGTTTTTCCATCCTGTATGTGATGCATGAACCTGTAGTAAATAACCAACAGTGGTATCAGAGCCAAGTTTTAGCCATAGAATTGTATGTTCAGTTTGACCGCAGTGAATTTGATTCAATAAATATAGAATAATTTTCATGTATACCATATTCAATATGACAATAACAAGAATGATTATTCAAGTTAATTAAATGTTGATTGAAAGCCGAAAATTGATGAATTGCTTCAACCATGCACATCTATACTTATAGGGAGATTTTTCCTTTAGTTTTAATTTTATTTAATTTATTTTATGCCATCATATGATTCTAAATTGATATAAAATAATTAGTAAATTTGAATTTATGATATGAGAATTAAAATGGAAGAAAAATTATGCACATGGAAATTTGGTTTATGCATGATGAATTAAAAAGTGGCGTTCTTGTTTTGACTATCATGATTTTTTATTTTTACCAATTTAATTAAATATTTCAGATATTTAAACATGTTAATTCTATCATTTAATGTGTTTATTAATATTTAAGTGAATTTCAATTGGGCACAAATTAATTTGATTAATAAAAAAAGACTAAAATTGCTTAATAGGCTTGTGCGTGATTTGAATTAGTATATGAGTTGGGTGGCTTGGTGAGCTAATTTGAATAATTGAAACAGACCCTATTTAAGTTTATTTAGTGATTTTAGGGGCTGATTAAAAGCCAAAATCAGTTGGCCTATTAAAAGGCCCAAAAAGGACCCAGTTGTATGCTTAATGGGATTATAAGTATATGATTCACTTAAGGCCTATGTAAATTCAGGTTCCACAGGATTTTCTAAAATATTAACATTGATTATTAAATTAGATTAAATAATTAAATAGAAAGATTAATTTATCAATTGGATTGATAAAAAAGAACAAAACAAGCCTAACAGTCCATTTATGCAAAAGTTGCCTACATGAGAAGTTTCCTAAAATGTAAAAGTTTCTATTTTTGTTAATCATTCTAAATTTGTTTAGGATTAATTTCAAGTGTTGAAATATGTTAGATTTGCTATCTAAAATTGAATTAATGCATTAAAAATGCAAATAAGGGTGTATGTTTGGCATGATGACTAGTTATGGACTATGACCAATATAATTGTTCATACATGATCCGTTTTTGGTAAATAGGGCCTATATGTATTGCCTCTCTTTATCTTTATTGTATTTCTCCTCATCTAACTCCTTGTTTGCATCTCTTCCTTTCCATGGCCGATCAAACTCAAAGGAACAAATACTCAATCTAAACCTCACATCTGGAGTCCCAAAAATAAGAGAAGAAAATTAGAGGAATCTTAAGTCGTCTCTATCTAATTAGCCTAGAAAGAGTGAGTTGGACACTATAAGGTAGGAGTCACCACCCAATTGGAGTTAAGAAATACCTTGTAAGGCCAAAACCAGAGTAGTTCAGAACCCTACTCTTATTTATATCTTAAGTTAATACAGAATTTTAGATTAAATTTATAATTTTATCATTTTTCTCAGGAAGGTTTCAAAATTAAAAATAAATCATACAATCACGAAAGGAAATAATAAAACATGCATATTTACAAAAATATGTTAAATACTTAAAAAGAATATCATATATTTACAGAAATCGGGTAATTAATTATTTTGAGAACTTTGGTTCTTGCATGCTAATTTTTAGAAAATAAATTTTATTTTATGTGACTTTTATTAAAGAAAAATTAAAATCCATTTTATTAAAAAAACCAATTAATTGGGTATAAAATGATTTAATTATTTTTTATGACGTGTAAAAGAATCATTTTCTATCTATTACATCATTCACGGAATATATAGAAAAATAATCAGAATAAAAATTAAATTATATGACAATTACCCAAAATACATTCTAACCAAAAAGAAAATAAAAATTACAAAAAAATTACCTAAAATACAATCTAGCCGAATAAAAATAAAATTAAATCGAAATTGCCTAAAATACAATCTAGTCAAAAAATAATAAATTAAATAAATTAAATAACAATAAAAAAATAATGAAAAAGTAAAGAGAATAACAACAATAACGAGAAATAAAAATTAAATAAAAACAAAGGAACAATAAGTGACTACGTCACCAGTGTTTGATAAAAAGGCAGAAAGAAATATCAATTAAAACTACAAAAGATTAAAACAACTCGCATAACAACAAAACACAATATTAGTATGAATAATAGGACAAAAATGGTGAATCGAATAATGATAAAAAATATGAAATAAATAATTAAATAAATACAACAACAATAATAATATACATGTAATAAGTTATTACATCTAACTGGTAAATAGATAAAAAAATAAAATCACCCACCTAATTGGTAAATGGATGAAAGAAAGAAATAAAAGAGGAAGGAGAAAAGTTGGTTGACCCGTTATGTGCAATTGTCTTTAGGAAATATCACAAAAAAGACAAATAAATTCTAAAGAACTCTTTTAAAATTAAGAAAATAGTGTTTGGAAAGGGTTTTTGCGCTTTTAAGTCTACACTTACTGAGAAAAGTCGACCTTTAAGACTGACACTAGGTTAATTTTTTTATACACATTGAACGAGGCACAAAATGGCCGTTTCAAATTAGTAAAACGCCGTTTTAAGGGGCTAAACAACCGTTTCGATTAAAGAGGAGTCCTATATAGATTCTACCTCTTTGGTGAAATGACGTCATTTTTTAAGGACAAAATGGTCATTTCAAGGAAGTATGAAATGATCATTTTGAAGTTGAAATGGCCATTTCAGAAAAGCTAAAAATGAAATGGCCATTTTAGCATAGCGTAGAATGATAATTTTGGGGTCAAAACAATGTAGTTTTGCCCCTAAAGAACCGAAGCTTGTAAAATGCAATTTTTTCAATTTTAAAACTTTCTTTTCCCATTTCAAATGCTCCCACAAACACTTATTTTTCTCACAATTCGAGTCGTCTTGTGAGATTTTTTGGTCAGATAAGGACTTATGTCCAAAAATTAATCATGATTTTCTAAAAAAAAACTTTGAGATCTTTGAATTGGACGTTAGCATCCTTATTTTCGAAGTTTAGTCATTTTTTTCATCATTAGGTAATCCGAACATGGGAACCCCATAAACCCAGTACACTCCCCTCAAATGTAACTTGAGGTTTTCTATTCAAATATTAATGTAATTAGATTATATACGGTTAGATAAAAAGGAAATGTGATGGAGGCCTATGAAGAAGGAGGCCCAAAAGTGAAGCCCATTGAAAAAGACTTAGTATAGTCCTAATTTTTTTGGGTTTTAATTTATGCATTCCACTTAGGTTTGACCTATTTAATTCCTTTTGGCTCTGAGGGATCAAATGTACAAAAAAAGTCCATAACTAGATCATTTATTTAATTGTTAAATAATGATGTATGATTTATTAGATTAATGATATGTATGCACATGCCAAAGCATGCTAACCGTGATGAGACCTAATAAACAAAAACCCCTCAACTAATATTTAGACATATAGTCTTTCATTAATAAAAGGAGAATCGGAGTTCTTTGTAGTATTGGGTTCTTATGCAAAAGTCAAGCCAATGCTTTATCGAATATGTTCAAAATTTATTTAATGAGTCGTTTTAATTGGGCCTATTAGTTTGTTGAGCAAACTCAAGGCTAATGGATCTGGAGGCAAGATTGGGGAAATGTGTAATAATTACACATGTATCAAAAGTTGATAACCTAGTGATTCAAAAGTTGCATAAGAATGTAATTGGTATATGATACCTACCGTTCAAGTTAAATATTAATTTGTTATGCAAAATCCGAGGTCAATTTTTAATTAAGGATTGGATGCTAACCCACTAGGAAAACCACTAGGTTTTCTTTGATCAATAGTAGGGGCCATTGGTTCGTAATAAAATAGTGGGAGTTAAAATGGATTAATAAAAGGCCTTATTAATGCAATCATATACATGGATCATACTTTAACATGCTCTTTTCACATCTAGGTTATTCATTTCATCATGAATACTCCACACATAAATTTGTGCTTATTATTAGATAACTATAAGCTCACCAAAAATAATTTATTAGACTGGCCTAAAAATGTGAGAATAGTTTTTCATTCTTAAAAGATCATTTATGTTTTTGGATCAAAGCCCACCTCCTACTCTTGCGCATGATGTTTCTACTGATGTACTTGAGCAGTATGGTAAGTACATTGAGGAACACGAAATAATAACATGTATAATGCTTATTGCTATGTCCCTTGAACTGTAGAAGCAACATAAAGACATGGATGTTAGGACTATCATCTTGCATCTTTGGTTCTTAAGTGAGAACTGAAAAGTATATTATTGCTTGCTTCTTGTTCAGCTGCAAGATGGTAAAAGGCACTTTAACTACAACCAATATGCTGAAGATAAATGAGTACATTGAGCATTTGGGCAAGCTCAGGTATATCATAGACAACGACTTATACATAGATTTGATCTTGCATTCATTAACTACAAGTTATGCATCTTTTGTCATGAACTTCAACATGAACAAAATAATACTACTGTACCTGAGCTAATTAATATGCTCAAGATGGCTGATAAGACCATTTAGAAATGGTCAAAATCAGTTATTATTGTCTCATCTACTTTTGCCAAAGGTAAAAAAGGCAAAAGTGTTAGAAGTACACCCTAAATCTTAAATGTAATAGTGATATTTGTGTATATAACAAACTTTGGTTTATAATAAAAGGCATTCTTTATTACTATAGTGCTTATGTTAATTCATTTTTTGATATAATCTTAAACTATATAATAAAGTCCTTAGTATATTCACAGTGCAGAGGAAATTATGGAGTGTTCATAATATAAGATTCTTATTGCATGCAAAGTGAAATGCCAAAATTATCCCTAGTCATAGTATTAACAAGATGGGACATTGTTAATGCGGATAACCTAGCACATGTTATTCTCTTTAACATAGTCAAACAGTAGTTCTCACAAGCTGTAAGCATGTTGATGCTTAGAGATAACATATGGATGCTTGTTTGGGAAACAAGTTCATTGCAAACCCTACATGAAAATGTTCACTTAGATAAATAATTTATATCAGTGAAATAGTCTCATCATATCAGTTGTTCAAATATCTTCTGACTTGAGATCGCCAAGGTTACCTTAAGCATGGAGAACTATACTTTGACTCTGGAGCTCTTACATCGCTATAACATATACATAGCTAGATGATTGGGTATGGTTTGCATTACTTAAAGGTAGTTAAGTGATTAATAAAGGATTCACAACCTCGAATTATTATAGGGAGTTTATCTCATATGCCTCTATTCCGAGAATCTTTGGCCAAAGTAAAATACAAGTGTGAAAGAGACGCATAAGGGCTTTTTTGGAATAAAGGAATAAATATATTAGAACTAACATATGTAGGGCTTGATTTAACATGCATAATCAAGCATTAAGTTGACACATGTCCATACTCAAACCTAAATGAGATAAAGTTTAGTGAAAAGTTGAATTGCATGATAACTATATACAGAAGTGTTATGTCAAACCACTTAACATTTTCGAAACTTGAGTGTTCTTGATGTGTGGCTAGACATTGCTCTGGACTTGTACATAAGTGGATAATTGATTGGGAATCAATTATTGAGTCGATGAGATTGGACCACAAGAATCCCAATTGGACTAGGATTCTTGTGCACTTTGTACTACCAAAGTGCTTCGAAAACCTATAAGGTCACACATAATGAAAAGTAAAATGAGATTCAAAGTGTTTAAATAAATTAATGATATAAGATATCATTAATAGATGAATAAAAGAAATGAAGGAAATGATTAAGCTTAGAGCTCAATGACATATTAGGAAACTAGAACTAGGGTTTCCAAAAGTGGACTTGATCTAATTTTGGAAACCCTAGTTCTTGTTTCCTAATGGTCCAATTTTGGAAACCAAAACTAGGGTTTCCAAAACTAGACCTTGTTGAGTCTAGTTAGCAAAGATTTTACTTTTAATTTTTATGGACCTTTTAAGAGTTAAAGGGGCCTTGGATCATATAATTAAAAAGGCTTATTAAGTGGCCCTGTTGACCCTTTAACCCACTAGGCCATGTGAAAATTGCAGATAGGCCCATTACTAGGTGTATGTGTATAGGCCTAGAGAGCCCATATGTGTGGCTCTTTTGTGATGCCTTCTAAGTTAGCTTTTAAGTTTTTAATGGACCTAAAAGTGAGTATAAAAGGTTTAAAACTCATGATCAGTTGCCACATAGTTATTATAGATACATTATTCCTACAAAAAACTCTATTTTGTCTCCCATTCGATTTTCTTTCTAGTTTGTTCATCTGTGCAATTTTTTTACTAACACCTAGAATATTGCATACACTTGCTTTTGCTACTTTCTATGTGGATACCTAGGAGGTGTTTCTAGTTGTGGATCATTGTGGTTTGTGACAACCTAGTGAGAAAAGCAAAAGAAAAGGAAAACACACAGTTATTTATGATAATATACTCTATGCTGCTTTGTATAAAACTGTAGATAACCGATTTAATTTGTTTGGATCCATTATTGTTGATTGGTTTTTGTTAAAAAATTTTAAATTTTCATTGTGCTTAGATGACAAAAACCAACAAGAAGCAGAAAAGGAAGAAGATAACCAAGCCCCAAGCTAGGGTGTCTAAGAAAAAGGGCTTCTAAAAAGGTGAAAGAGCCTAAGGGGACTTGTTTCCATTGTGGGAAGGATGGACACCAAAATAGAACTATAAGGTCTACCTTGACTCTTTAAAGGAGAATAAGCATGGTGAGGCTTTTATTTTAGGTATTTATGTTATATAAATAAATTCTTATTCTGTTATTTCTAGGCAATTATAAGTCTTGGATACTGGATGTGGATCTCACTTATATAATGATCAGTAGGGCCTAAAGAACAGCATAAAAGTGAACAAGGGCGAGCTAAACCTTCGAGCTACAGCTAGACAACATGTATTAGTTGTACTCATAGAGACATATCTCTTAGTTTTACTTAGTAGGCTCATTTTGGAACTTATAATTGTCGTTATGTTTTATCTTTGTCCAAGAATATTATTTCTGTTGATTATTTATTTAAACAAGGATTTAAAATTGCTATTATGAATGGTTTATGTTTTATCTTTAAGAATAATATATTTTATTATTTGGGTAGAGTAGATAATGGCATCTATGTTCTTAATTTAAATAATGACATTTATAATATAAATACTAAGAGAGCAAGAAAAGATAAATACATCTTATCTTTGGCATTATCGCTTAGGCCATATAAATGAAACCCACATGATTAAGTCACATAAAACTGGAGACTTAGGCTCATTCGATTATGAATCATTTGAGTCACTTAAAACTTGTTTATTAGGCAAAATGACCAAATTGCCCTTTAAGGAACATGTGCTAGTGTAACTCTAGAATTTATACATTCAGACATATGTGGACCAATGTCCACACATGCTAAAGGAGGATATCTTTACTTCATAACTTTCATAGATGATTATTCGAAATATGGACATATCTATCCAATGAAACATAAATATGAAGCCTTTGAAATGTTCAAAGAATTCATAAATGAAGTAGAGAAATAACTTGGTGAAAATATTAAAGCACTTAGATCAGATCTAGATGGTGAATTTTAAGTCAAGAGTTTCAAAGTTATCTTAGAGATAATGGAATATTATCTCAATGGACTCCTTCTTATCCACCATAACATAATGGTGTCTCTGATAGGAGAAATTAAACTATATTAAATATAGTTCGATCTAAAGTGAGTCATACAAACCTGCCCAAGTCTTTTTCGGGCTATGCACTGCAAATTGCAATTTACATATTAAATAGAGTCCTAAGTAAATTGGTTGATGTTACTCCATATGAGATATGGAAAATTAATAAACCTATACTTCCACACATCAAAGTATGGGGTTGCCATGCTTTTGTAAAGAGGATAATGTCAGATAAGCTAGATGCTAAATTTAACAAATGCCTATTTGTGGGATATCTAAAAGAATCACTTGGATATTATTTCTATCATCCTTAGAACAAAAGGTATTTCTTTCAAGGCATGTTGTTTTCTTAAAAAAGGAATTCCTTCTTAAAGAAGATTGTGGGAGTAGAATTGAACTTAAAGAAGTTCAAGACTTATAACTGGAGGCTAGCAACCGATTGAACCCACGATTGATAACTATCATAAGTTAGTAATTGAACCTCTTATTACATAAATTCCTAGAAGATCTAATAAAGTAAGAATTGTACCTAAGAGGTATAGCTTTCTAATTGACGAGAATCAAAATGTTACTATAGTAGAGGACAACAATTCTACTAGTTATGATAAGGTTTTAAAGAGTCTATAATGTGATTTATGGCTTAAAGCTATGAAGTTTGAAATGGACTTCTTATATGGGAACAAAGTATGGACTTTGACTCAACCACCTAAAGGGATAAAACCGTAGGGTGCAAATGGGTCTTCAAGAAAAAGACTGACATGGAGAATAAAATAGTTACTCATAAAGCATGCCCAGTTGCAAAAGGCTATTGTCAATGTCGAGGAATTAACTATAATGAGACTTTTTCTCTAGTAGTGATGCTTAAGTCCATCATAACTGTTTGCATCCCTTTTTCCTTTAGGCCAGTCAAACTGAAATAGCCAAAGACTCAACCTAAGACTCACTCCTCGAGTCTCGAAAGACGAGAAAGAAACTCGAGGAATCTTGAGCCTCTCCTATTTGATTAGCTAAGGAAGAGCGAGTCAGGCACTACAAGGTAGGAGTCACCATCTAACCGGAGTCGGGAAATACCTTGTAGGGCCAAAACCAGAGTAGTTTGGAACCCTACTCTTATTTATACCCCAAGTTAATACAAAAATTCGGTTTGAATTTATAATATTATTTTTTTTCTCAAGTAGCATTTTATAATTAAAATAATTATGTATTCATGCATGAGGAATCACAAAACATATTTACAGAAAAATAAATAGATGTTTGAAGTTGAAATATCATACATGAAATCGGGCAGTTGATTATCTTGAGAACTTTGGTTCCTGCATGCCAATTTTAGAAAATGGATCTTATTGTCATGACTTTTATTAAGAAAAACCTATTTTATTAACAAAGCACCACTTAATTAAGTATAAAATGATTTTGATTATTTTTTTTCAATGCGCAAAAATCATTTTTACCTAATGCGGCATTCACAGAACATATCGGGATTGAAATTAAAAATGTCATACATAAAATCAGGTGATTGATTGACTTGAGAACTTTGGTTCTCGTATGTCCATTTTAGGAAATAATTTTTATTAAGAAAAATCAAAATCCATTTTATTAGCAAAACACCAATTAATTAAATAAAAATGTTTCGATTGTTTTTCCAACGTGTAAAAAATCATTTTCTACTTATTACAGCATTCACGGAATATACAGAAAAACAATTCGACAATAAAAATATATTACATGGCAATTGACTAAATTACATTATAACCGAACAAACAATAAACAATAAAAATAAAATTACATTTTAGAATATCTAAAATACAATCTAATTAAAAAGAGCAATAAATAAGAGAATCAGCAGAAGAACACATAGAGAACAAAATAAAATAGACAGTAGAAAATAAAAGGTCGTTAAAAGGTTACTTCAAAGGGATTTAAGGAGGCTACAAAAAGAAATAACAATAAGGTCCCAATAAATCAAACAACTGGCATCACAATAAAAATAAAACATTAGTATGCGAAGCAAAAATACACTTTTAAAACACCATTTTTTTGAGATTTTTGAAGATTTGGTTCCAATTTTTTGGTTCGGTCGGGATTTTTTCTGAAGG
>CANXYI011022645.1:0-10257 GCA_948208565.1 Hura crepitans
CTACCCATGAAATTACATGCCACTAATCACAGTAACTAAAACATAATGCACATTTTATCCCACCTAAGCTCAAAATTTAAGATTTAGGCAATTGAAAATTTTGGCCGCCATATGCAATAGCTCAAAAGACTTTAAAACATCATGTTATGCTTTAATCCGTTAACCACTTAACACTACATAATAATCCATCATTATATATAGCATGAACGAACCTTAAACACACACAATTACCCCTTGTATGTTTCAACCTCCACACATTAACATCATAACTCATTTCATTCAATCACAATTCACTCAAATACATAACATATTTGCTCATACATATATCATACATAACAACACATTAATTATACATATTTATTACATAATACTATTTCATCATAAATGCCATCCAAATTAAATGTGCAAGCATATATTTAGTTGGATTCACATACCAAAAACTGAAATACACTAAGGCAATGCAATTACACCTTCTCCTTCCCTCTTGAACCACCTAATCTCTTTTTCTCTACATAAACAATTACAGGCTCATTTTAGAAAATTTGTAATAAATCCAATATAACTCCAAAAATAAAAATAACCACATATATGTGTTGTTGGGCACTTGTAGAGTTTAGGAAAGATGCCAAACTTGAATAAAAACCCTTGAATAAAAAATGTGTCACTACTCATCCATACATGAAAAACTCAATTTCTCTTGATAAAAGCTTTCTCCATGGCTTCCAATAGCATAATCCCACTTATTCCATGTTGAATCAAGGTTTAAAGGTGATTGAATGAGGTTAATTTGGTAGAGGAAGAAGAAAAATAGAGGATTTTGGCCTTAAGGGTTGGTGTCAGCATTTGGAGGAACAAAGAGAGGGAGTGGCTGATGACTATTCAAGTTTTGACCAATATTTAACCTTATTTATATGTTTAGAATGAATGGCCATGATCAACTTGGTAAAAAATCAAAGGTCACCAAAATTCCTTTCTTTAAAAGCCCCTTAAAAATCCTTTTTTTTTATCATTTTAACCTTATTTAATAGCTCTTAAAAACCCAATAAACTTTTAAAATATTATCCTTGAACCATGTAATAATTCGTGTTAAAAATGCTAAAAAACCTGATAAAAACGTAATTTAATAACTTTGCCTGATTTAGTAAAAGTACTTCTCGACATTCAAAAGTTCTAATTCTAGTGCCAATGGACTATTTGGAATTTTTAAGTATGAGGTTGTATTGATCTTGAATTATTTGATAAAAAATTGAATTATTTTATGGTTCAACTTTGCCTATGGCATTATTCTTAAGACATTGTCGTAAAATCTTCTTTTGCATTTTTAATCACCTTAATAACTTCAAATTGACTCCAAAATTTGCCTAAAAGTCTTTTATAATTAATACTTCCCAGTGGTCCAATTAGTTTGACTCAGGTTTCGAGAAACACTATTCATCCTACGAAGTACTATTCACAAAAGTCAGGATTTTCAGACGTTACAGGGAAATTCACATGTATGTGAAATATAGATTAAATGTGTTGAGATTAAGCAATGTGTCATGTTAAGGTAATACTATGTTGGCTATAATAACTTATGATCATGAATTAAACATGTGATGCCAGACATATAGGCAATGTCATGTATTGATATTTGGATGACTATGGAATTATGATAACATGATATGAGTAATCAAACTTAAATATGAAGCCCTTGTATGCTTAGACTAACTACATAATGTTTGGATAAGGTTGCATGCCACTAGTGGTCTTGGCAGCTGCAATGATATATTATGCGGATGACCACTGGTTTAGGATCGATACTGTACATTTGTTTAGCTCTACGGAGCAGCAGTATATTATAAGTATTGCCATCGAGTCTAGATTGACACCATACACTATTTTAACTCTACGAAGCAATGTATTGACTTTGCTTTATGGAGGAAGGTAATTGTTTTAGCTTTACAGAGCAATGTTAATGTTTTAGCTCTTTGGAGTAATGATATGATTAGCTCTCCATAGCAACGTGAAACTTGTTAGCTTGTCTAGAGTAGTCTAGAGTATAATGGGCTTTAAAATGATAATAAATGGACAATGAATGAGATATTACGGTAAAATGAGTGTAATGTTGCTTATATGCACGAATTGAGATAATGATTAAACAATTTCTTCTTGTCTATAACTTTAAACTTGCATGGATATGTATTAAGGCATAAATTATATGTTATTGTCCATAAGTCTATTCTATTCACATATGGTTGGTAAGTGAAATAAGTATGAATGTTACATATTTGCTTGCGAACTTGGTGTATACACACACACACACACACACATGTATTGTGAATGCATGTCTACTTGAAAAGTATATAAGATAGTTTGATTCTGTACCACTAAGCAAGATTTGCTTAGCGAGTTAGATGTTTCCATTTTTAATGGAGAAAGCATTGCAATATAGAAAGTAGGTAGCTAATATTAGGAAATCTGTTGATCATTCATTATGCATATAGCCTTTGTTTCAGTTTCTTTCAAAAGGATAATATGTTTTCTTTATGGGATATAAGGCCAATTTGAGGCTAAAGTATTTGGTTTTACATTATTTCATTTGTTTCTTTCATTATTTGTAAAGGTTATTAACCTTATAAGCTTTTTAATTATTTTGACCTTTATTTTGAGAGTAATGATTTGATAAACTTATTAAAGATGGTTTGAGATAGGATATGTCAGCGCCACATGTTTGTGTATATGTGTCTTTATGTTTTGGATATGTGAAATGTATAATCATATAGATCGGTGCCTATGGCACAAATGTGGTACTCCTTTATCCAGTGCCTTCAAGCATTAGGAGAAGGGACATCATATTTTGTGGTATCAGAGCTAGGTTTAGGCAGTTCTGGATTAGGCTACCTGTTTAGGGCGGTTCTTCCTTGCCTAAATTTGAGTCCATTACATGTGAAAATTTTGTGTGAAATGGATGTGCATACATAATTGCATCATATTAGCTACATACCACCTATGCAAATTGCTTTCTATTGATTTTAGAAATATGTTAAATAGTTTGTAATAAGCTATCTATGAAGAGGTTGAGAGTTATGCACCAATGAGTATGGGTAATTCTAGATAGCTTGCTGCTTTAGATTCTATTCTACTTGCACCTCAGGCTTAGGGCCAACAAGCTATGCTACCTAGGGGTATGCATGGACGGTTAACCAATCCATGAGATGATTTCACTATCCAAACCATAGAGTTCAGTTTTCAAAAAGTATTAACCATAAACCTAACCATTTTGATCGATTATCCAAACCATTGGATTTGGATTTTATGGTTAGGTTAACCATATATTTCGGTTATTAACCATTATAAAATATAAACTACAACATTTGCCAAAAAATATATATATAATCTACAAAAAACATATTTTATAAAAAAATATAAACAATTCTCAAATACATATGTAACTTTTTAAATGAAGAAAAAATAACTTATAGTTATTTAAATGTCAAATCTTTCAACTATTTAATTAAATTATAAAATGCACATAATTCAAAATGCTTAGTTAAAAATTTATAAGATAAACAAATTAAATAAAAAATCATTTAACTTTAACTATTACAATTACCATAAGTTCATCATAATTAAAAAATAAAATGTAATAAAAATTTTATTATGTCTTTAAACTTGTGCTCCTTAATCATTAATCTTGACAAATGGGTGATCATCTATCATATAAGATGTCTCTAAAAAAGAAAGAAAAAAAGAAGAAATTACAAGTCAAAAAATAATAATAGAAAAAATAAGAGTAAAAAATTATTATAATTTAGAGTTAATACCTATTTCAAGATGTTTAATTTCTTCCAAGGAATGTTTAATATGAATAGGTTTACTTGAAGATCTCATCCAATCTTGCCCACAAATGAGTGCTTCAATGAGTCTAAGAGTTAGATTTCTTCGAAATGAGTCAAGAACTTAACCTCCAGTGCTAAAAGCAAATTCAGAAGCCATTGTAGACATAGGCATGGCTAATATATCTCGTGCCATTAAAGAAAACACTTTATATCTAGATGTATTTGATTTCCACCAAACATATGGGTAATGTCATGTATTGATATTAGAATGACCGTGGAATTATGATAAGCATAATATGAGTAATCAAACATAAATATTAAACCCTTGTATGCTTAAACTAACTACATAGTGTTTGGATAAGTTGGCATGACATTAGGGGTTATAGTAGTTGTAACTATATATTCTGCGTACAACTACTAAGTCGGGATCGACACCATACATTGGTTTAGCTCTTTAGAGCAACCATAAATTATTGGTATGGCCACTGGGTCTAGATTGACACCGTACATTATTTTAATTCTATAAAGCAAAGTATTGACTTAGCTTTATGAAGCAATGTAATTATTTTAGCTTTATAGAGCAACGTTAATAATGATATGATTAGCTCTTCATAGCAACATGAAACCCATTATTTAGTCTAAAGTAGTCTAGAGTACAATGGGCATTGAAATGGTAATAAATGGACAATGAATGAGATTTTATGGCAAATGAGTGTAATTTTGCTTATATACATGAATTGAGACAACAATTAAACAATGTCTTCTTGCCTATAACTCTAAACTTGCATGGATATGTATTAAGGCATAAATTATATGTCATTGTCCATAAGTCTATTCTATTCTCATATGGTTGATGGGTAAGATAAGTATGAATGTTTTATATTCGCTTGTGAACTTTGTGTGTGTGTGTGTGTGTGTATAAGATGGTTTGATTTTGTACCACTAAGTAAGATGATTGCTTAGCATGTTGGATGTTTCCATGCGTAGGTTAAACATTTTTGATGGAGAAAGCATTGCAATATGGTAAGTACATAGCTAATATTGGGACATTATTGATCATTCATTATATATATAGCCTTTGTTTTAGTTTTTTTTTTCTTTTTCATATTTTGTTCCTTTTAAAAGGATAATATGTTTTCTTTATAGGATGTAAAGCCAATTTGAGGCTAAAGTATTTGGTTTTACATTATTTCATTATTTGTAAAGGTTATTAACCTCATAAGCTTTTTAATCATTTTGGCCTTTATTTTAAGAACAATGACTTGTTAAATGTATTAAAGATGGTTTAAGATAGGATATGTTAGTGCCACGTGTTTTTGTGTATGTGTGTTTATGTTTTGGACAGGTGAAACATATGAGCATGTAGAATTAATGCCTACGACACATAATTTGGCACTCCTTGATCTCGTGTCTTCAGGCATCGGGAGAATGGGCATCACAAAAGGGCTTTTCTACGATTTATAGAAGCCCTAGAATATAGGTTTAACTCACTTTTAACTAAATAAAGTTAACTAAACTAGTCCAACTAATCAATTGAATTGGGTTCTATCAAATAGGCCTATTTCTCTTTTTATGCATATTAGGCTTAGTCCAATTAAGCTTATATTGCATTTAATTTTTTTTCTTCTTCTTTAACTTCAAGTAATATCTCATGCCACTCAAATTCTTGTCATTTTACATTTCCTTCTCTCTTATATGTATGAGCTACTAGGTTTTTGAGTCAATCCAGTAGCATAAAATGAAGTAGAAACCTAGTTATACTAGGACCCTTTGATTGAACCTTTCAAATCATAATTGATTTCCAACCAATAAATCTATTCTTGTGCAAATCATGAGAGGCCACTAGTCATGTTGTGACACCTTTTACCCGATTCAATTATCGAACTCGAATAAGAAATGCATATATAAAAATGTTATCAAACTTACTTATCTCTTTTCCTATTGCTTAAAAATCTGAATAAATTAAAACTTCTTTTCAAATCATGATTGACATAAAATTTAAATCTCAAAAATTCAATTCTTAAAATAATTAAAATTTGTTTCACATGTTGCATTCATGTCAAAAATCCTCGTGCCGAAAATTCTGTTGCATAACAACTATACTGGTGCACTATCCCAAAATGAATAGTAACCTGCATATGAAAACAACACTTCTATAATCCATCCATCACATTTTTAGCACAAATTGGTCCTCCTGACCATCTAACATCAACTCAAAATCACAACATCACAAAACATTTGCAAATAACATCAAAATACAATTTAAAACCTATTTTAAGTAGTTACAAAATAATAATAATCCCATATTAGACCCAATTCCTCTTAAGTTACATACAAGTGATATCTAACCAATTACATCACAATAATAACATATATAAATCAACAAAATACACAAAAAGTAACTTGCTTTTGATATGCAACAAATTTGAGGCTTTGACTCTTATTTGGTTCTTCAATCTACATATCGCAAATAAAACGATGCGCTAAGTAAATTTGCTTAGTGATGTAATTAAGGAAATTTAAAGTGTTGACGTATTATCAAACATATGTATGAAATGGACATTAAGTGCATGCAACTAAAATTCTTACATGCTTAAATTATACTCATGACTAAAACAACCATTAAAGCATGCATCATCCACATAAATAGTTATTTATCATAGTATCCATATTTAAACATAACAACATAACCAAGTATCTCAATAAATAACAAAATAATCATTTACATATTTTAATGCCTATACTTAAAGAAACACTTATCTATACTAGACAACGGGGACACTGGGCCACCTAGGCCATTAGAACCACAACGGTTCCCAAATTCAACCTAAAGGTCATTACCAGACTCGAAAGTCATTGTTGGACAAAATGGTTATACTTCGAACCCATAGGTCATTACCAAACCCCCTAGTTGATCAGTCAACCTATCCAATCTAGGTTGTTAACTAGTATGGGCCAATCACCACATAATAATTTTCTTGTTTAATCAATTTAATTAACTTAATTAAATTTAACAAGGTGGTTAGGCCAACAAATGACCATCTGGGAACTATATTCTTCATTCTCATCTTAATTACATCTAAGCTCAAAATAATGTACATAACAACTCATATTCATAATTCAAATGACATCAATATTACTCATTCCTATATACAACCTCTTGTGATACATCATAAGCATACTAGGCATGATTTCCATCAATAAGAGATACATTATGCCTTCATCACTATTTCGGCCCATAATATCCCAAATACATCACATACATATGAACCTAACATATTAGGCATGTATGAACCAACAACATACCTACATCAAACTCATAGGCCATTTGGTCGTATTATGTATATACATACAAAATACTCATTTAGCATTTTTCATGCACTAACTCATCAATTCATATACAAACATAATGGTATTTTCACATATATGTCAACCCATATCATATTACATCATTAAACATGCATTTCATGCCCTCTAACATTTGACTATCTCTTATCATAACACCTTCATGTGCATTTAACCACATTTAACATACTATAACTATGCATTAAATTATGTGTCATCATCACACATGTTAATAACTCAATATATGTGCATAATACTCAATTCATATTTCTACTTAGGCCATTCGGCTGTCATAGTATCCCATCACTCCCAAACATATGCAAGCATCATTTTTACCACACAACATATGCATTTTCACAACAATCACCTTAATTAAGTGAATAGCTAGCATACATGCATTTTATCAACACAAAATGTATAAGCTTCACATGGTCATTTTTGGCCCTACCTAACACCACATCGATACAATTAATTTAACACCATTTACACATCTATTCCATCATAAATAACACACTTAACATCATTCAACCTCATAATTATACATAAATGCCAAAATGCCTCATTTCCATATTTAATATATATATACATAAATACACAAACACACATTAAATTTTCATAATTACACTTACTATGAGTTCAACGGATGATTACAAGCCCGCTCATGCCTTTACTTTTCCCTTATCTTTTTGATTCTCGCTTGGGTCAACTGCTAATTATAGATTTGATTTTGTAAAAATCGTATAAAATCAAATACACTTTAAAAATTAAAATCGAATACATAGATGGTCTCTTGGGCACTTATAGAACACTAGAAAAATATTAGAACTTGAAAAACTTACCTAAACAAAAAATAGTCACTATTCATTGAGACTCAAATCTAAGCAAATCTTTTGGCTTTTCCATGATATCTCACTTTTAACAACTTCTAAGGGTCATGAAGGCTAGGAGGATTTATTTAGATGTGAGAGATTAGAGAGAATTAAGGGATGGAAGGAAGAAAAATCACACTCGCATGGAGGAGGAGTGTGTCGGCAACTTGGGGAGAAGAGGAAGGGGATGAACTATTCACATATTGACCAAAGTTTAAGTGACTTTGTCCTTTTTATAGTGTAGGCAAAATTTCTTTTAAGTCCTCCTATTTTTCCTATCTTATTTCCACTATATTCCACCTCAATTAACCTCAATTTAACTCCCTTAAAATCCTATAATTAATGCCCCATAACCATATAAAAATTGGCGTTGGAAAAAAAGAAAAATAAAATAAAATGCCACTATACTTTTCTCGATTTTAGTAAAAATGCATCCTGAACTCTAAAAATTCCAAGTCTAATGCCAATGGACTATTTAGAATATTTGAGTATCAGGTTGCACTAATCTCAGAATTTTTTGAGCAACTTTTGAATATTTTTACAATTAAACTAAAACTAAGTCACTATTCATGTGACACTATTATAGAAATTAACTGTTGTTTTTAATCACCTAAATGACTTCATTTTAACTTCAAGTTTCACCCAAAATTATGTTATGATTAATACTTCCATTCAGTAATATTTGTGCTCCTAGCCTCGGGAAAATACTATTGACATCTTGGAAAGTACTATTCATAACACTGAGATTTTTCAGGCATTACACATGCATCCTGACTACCCTAATTGTCAGAAAGTTAATGGTTTGACTTACACCCTTCTGCAGATAACTACCATGCAATTTGTCCTTTCACCACTCTTTATTTCATTCAAGTTTGAGTAATAGGCTTGTGTCAACTTAAAGCTAGACTGATGTATATTCCATGATGCCATGAATATTTTAGTTATTGTACCTTAAACATTTGTCTATATTAACAATTTCCTATCTAATTAATACTATGACTAAGGATATTTTTGGTATAAATACATTTGTGTGTAATAGAAATTTCACATCATAAACTCTTAATGATTTTCTCTACACTATAAATTTTAACCAAGGACTTTATTACATAGTTTAAAGTTTAAATAAACAAATGAATGAAGTGATTCATAAGCACTGAATAATAACAAATGCCTTAATTAAATAAATGAAATGTCATACACATGATAAATGCTCCTATGAGATTGTCTCTAGGGTATACATATCTAATAATAGCAACTAAGGAATTTATTCAATTCATTTACATTCTAGTTGATTCTTTATGCATGGTATAAAGGTTAAACTTATAACTATTCTAAATTTGGATAAACTAATAGAACAATTTCTAAACCATAATCTCTCAAAATTTTTTATTAAGATATGCTTTTATAGACAATTACAACTATACTTGTAATTAATCAAGAAAATTTTAATTTCAAGTACGAAAATATCTCAACCATATCTTTCATTGAGAAGTTCTTAAAGAAAAGGTTCATGATCTCATAATCAATTGTAAGCAAGATGTCATCAATAAGTATAATTTATAAATATAAACTTGCTTCCATCGACCTTCATGAATATACACTAACTGACAGTGTTTTTCTTAGATCCTAAGAAGTAACAGTATTATTAAACTTAAAATACCATTGATGGGAAGCTTATTTAAGTTTAGAAATTAAATTTCTAAATTACACACCATGTGCTCATTTCTTTAATTGAAAAGTATTTAAACAAGTCCATATGAACCCATTAAACTGAATTTTCATTTAGAAAAGCACTTTGCATTTATTTGATGCAACTCTAAATCATAATGAGCCATAATGCTATAACAATTCTACATAAGTCATTATAAAAAACTAAAGGAAGGTTTCTTCACAGTTAATGCTAACTTTTTGAATAAAATATTCAAATATGAATTATTCTTGAATCTTTCTAGATTGCCATGAGTTACGCTTGATTTTAAAGACTAATATATGCTTAGCTCATCTATATGTTTTGGGCATTTTAATATGATCCTAGAAATAATTACATGCACCTTCATCTCTTATTTCATAGCATTAAGCTATTTATTAGAACTAGCACTTTTTATGGCATGTGAAAATGAAACTACATCATCATCAAGTCCAAAGTCATAATTAGACTTTCTTACACAATCACTAAAAATGGCATATCTCATTTGTTTTATGAGATATCTTTAATGATATTTCAT
>CANXYI011022702.1:0-13534 GCA_948208565.1 Hura crepitans
ATTTTTTGACCATGGGAACTATTAAAAAAATTAAGTGAATAAATTCAATTAAATGTATATATTTAAGGAAAATGGTGGAATTAATGGTGTAAAGAGCATTTTTAGCCCTTGGATCAAGTGGAGATATGGAGAAATCATGGCATCCAAGTGGAAAAGTTGAATTAATGACATGGAAATGAGTAAATGATATTTTAGAGGTAATTACACATGGATTAATCTTAACCATTCATATGTAAATGTTAACTTTTGATCCTAGCCATTCATTCTATTTATAAAAGCCCAAATAATAATAATAATAATAATTTAATCACTTTAGTTTCAACCTAAAATCAGCCCCCTCTCCCCCCTTCTTGGCTGAAATTCACCATGGCCTTTCCTTCTATTTTTGTGCCTTGAATTCTATTAAATAATCACCAAAATTCCCATACAAAAGGATGCTCTTTCTAGCCTTGCCTCATAATCTCCTTAAATTACACGAGAATGGATGGAAATTAGAGAGAGAATGAGGAGGAAAATGTTGATTTTAGGCTTTCATATGTGTAAGTATCTTGTCCCTAGGTTATCTAATTTTGAGTATATTAAGTAAGTGATTGAGAATTAGTGTGATTGATGTCATTTTTATGGGATTTTCATATGAGGTATGGTTATGGAGTTAATGAGGCATGATGTATGGATGGTGAAAAGGGACAAGTGAAGATGAAAAATAAGAGGAATGGAGCTAAGAAAGGTATGTGTATTCTAATGTTATCAAGTTAGCATGTAAAATTCATTACTTATAAATTTTTGAGTTTATAAGTATAGTTGCGTTAAATGTTTATTTTATAATGATTAATTGGGACTAGTGGTGCATTTATATGATTGATTTTAACTATGCTAGTAGAAGTGAATAAATGCTAGAAAAAGATCTAGGAATGGTGACACTTTAGTTAGGTCAAAATTCTTGAAGAGTAGGAATGATGTAAAAATATTAAATTAAGCAATGTAGATTTATGGAATCATATTAGAATGCTTAAATGGACACAAAGGAAGTTATATATAAAGAATTTGATGTTACATACTTAAGGCATGATAGACTAAAAATAATAAGGAAGGAAATATAAATAATTTTCATAGTAAATCTAAAATGGTCATGTTAAAATATTATGGTGGATTTAGATATTTAGTGTTTTAATAATTCTAAATTGAAGTGTAAATGAGGTATTAGTTTGAAAGTAAAGACACAAAAATATGAAGGTAGGTGCAAAACCACATCAAAGTTAGGTGAATAAGAAAAATTATTTGGAAATTAAAAAATGTAAAGGAATGATAATGAAAATAAATACGTAAGTAGCATGACCAAAGCATAGACACGTGTAAGTGTACATAATAAATTACAACTAATAAGACCCAAATACTAAGAATAATGAGAGAATATGGAAATGGTGACTACACTAATAAAAGAAGACTTATAAATTAAGTAATGAAGGTACACGATAAGGTAAATATTAGACTTAAATATCCGTAAAATAAAATACTAAAAAATGGCAATAGAAGCATAATAAGTAAGAAACTTTAAATTAAATAATTAAACGTTAAGGTAAAGAGAGGAATTTAAAAAGGACAAATGAATATATATTTTTTTAATTATAAAGAGGGGTCACATAAGAAATAAATGACAAATATACATGGAAATTAGGGAATCAAATTATTGAGAAACGATCACCAATTTACCTATACAAATCGAATATTTTAAAAAGATAGGCACATGAAAGAAAAGCCATTTTTATGTAAGTACATAAAAGTAATTAAAAGAAATAAATTAATCAAGTAAGAGTTAAAGGAAGGGAATAGGGTATAAGTACAAATTAAAAGGGAAATGTGAGACTAAACGAAGAGTTAATAAAGGGCAATATTACGAAATAAATTTAAAGGTAGGTGTAACAACTACATGCATAATGGGATGTATAATGAGAATGTAAACAAATGGGACTAGTATAGATTAGCCCCAAGGATGTTATACAAGACATATGGTAACAAAAATTGAATGTTGTAAATGTGATTGATAACAAAGGGTAAAATGTGCATGGTTTTATATTTATATGTATAAGGAAAGGAATAGGAAGATGTACTGTGACTATTATCAACTACAAAATAGGAATAACAAAATGTGGAAAGCCCGTATTAGTTAGACACCTACTAGATAAATTAACTGGTCAACTAGGGAACCATAGCAGCTACTAGAACATTTCCTTAACACGGGTGTAGCTGTAGTGTAGGTCTAATAGGGCCACTGCATAACTTTTTCCTTAACGTAGGAGTAGCAGCAATGTAGGTCCTATAGGGCCATTGCATGACCTTAACGTGGGTGCAACCATAGTGTAGGCCAAAAATATGGGCCACTGCATAACCATTTAATTAAGGCTGGTGCAACAGCAACATAGGTCCAATAGGGCCATTGCATAATTTAACCCGTATAATGCTGGTGCCACAGCAGAACATGTCTAAAATATGGACTACTCCATAACTAATAGATCCCGTTATCCAATATTAGACAAATGTCTCTCAAATATGGGTAACTAATTAAGAAAATGGGAATTTAATTGAAGAAATGATAATAAAATGATTAAGGTTAATGAAAAAAGTATGGGATAAATAGTAGGATTTTAATTATGGGAATTAAATCCCATGTTATAAACAAGCTGAGGTGGTAATTAATATAAATAAAATGGCATAAGGATAAGTGAAATCAAAATTTACCTTATAAATGAGATAATGCACTGCAACTAGGACATATAAATAAAGGTCATTAAGGAATAAAAGTTTCTCTACATAAGTTAAGGTAAATGAGGAGTCAAAACTAGAACATAAAGACTTATAAAAACCAATTAGTAAAGGATGATAATAGATGGAGAAATTATGAAATTAATGAATAGTTTAGATAAAATTAGTGAAACACAACCAAATTAAATACCGGAACACACATTATTATAAAGTAATACGCACAAGTATGAAAGAACTAAAAATATATGAAAATCTTTAATTGTAATTCTCAATAAAGCCTAAAATGGTGAGATAATGATAATTTCATAACTATGGAATACACCACTGAGCATTCTTGCTCAACGCATTAGCTTTTGCTAATGCATAGGTTTCAATTAAGGCGGGCGAGGTGACGGATCGAGTCTCAGCAATGGCAGAAGTTTATAAGCAAGTTGAACAAGTAAGGAGAGTCCACCTCTAGCGTTGCTTGCCTACTGAATGTACACTTACATTATTCTTATGAAATTGATAGGAATACCTATATGCGGTTAGTGTATCATATGTAGACGAGTAGTAGTTCTAGATGGTTTATCTAATGTATCAAGCATGTAAATGATAGTTATGCTAAACAATTTATTAAATACTATAATACTCTTGTTATGTCTTTACATGTGTTAATTGAGTGTAATAGGTGCGTGTTAAGTACTAGGTAAAATGATTATATCGAGTGAGTCAAATAGAGTAAGCTAATGTGTAAAGTAGGAATAAGGGGTAAACTAGACATATGACATCCTGTATCTGAACTGGCTATCGGTTAGATATAAGGGGTTACACATATAGTGCTACTTTATTATCACATTGTAGAGGTATAAGAAATATTAAAGGGATTTGTAAGTCTCTAAAATTGTAGCTAAGCCATTGAAGTTCACAAACTCTTATTACCATGCTTTGATACTCAACTTCAGCAAATGACTTGGATATAATTAGACATTTGTTTGACTTTTAAGTTATCAAAGGTTGGCCCATGTAGATGCAAAATCCTATTGTGAATTTCCTTGAGTCAAGACAAGATGCCTAATCTAAGTCACGAGATGTATGAATTTGGAATTTGGATTGTGAATGATAGAAATTTCCCATGGATGGACGACCTTCAAATACTTCAATAAGTGTAAAACACACTGTCAATAAGCCTTTGCTAGTTTGTACACAAATTGGTTTAATTGGTTAACAACAAAAGTTAAATCCAGCCTCGAGAACCCCAAATATAATAGGCTACCAATTATCCTTTTTTACTTTTGAGGATCTTTAAGCAATTCTTCAATATTCATATGTAATTTGCCTCCTTTTTGCATATAAGTTGTCACTGATTTAACTCGCATTAAACCAACTTCATTGATTAAATATAGAATATATTTCTGCTAGTTAATATATAAACCATTGGGTGTTCTAGCTATTTTAACTCTAAGAAAGTAATTAGTAGAATCAATATCCTTTAAACTTATTGTCAAGAAACTACTTGAAGGAATTTATTTCTAATTCTAAGTTACTAGTTAACAAAATGTCATCAATATACACCAAGACAGTAAGAAAGACTCTATTTTTGTGAAGAGTAAACAAATAATGATCATGTTTTGACTAAGAAAATCCATAGGATTGTAATTGAGAGGTTAGCTCTATATTCCATTATTAAGATGCTTGTTTAAGGCTATATAAAGATCTAATAAGTTTGCACACTTATCCTTTCATAGCTTTAGTGTATCCATTAGACGATTGCATATGAACTTCTTCTTGGATAAATCCATGTAAGAACATATTATTTACATATAACTAATGTAGTGGCCACTGCTTACATGCTGCCAAAGGCAAAACAATCTTCACAGTTACCACTTTTGCCACTAAAGAAAAACTCCTTGTGAAATCTAGTCTTTCAATCTGATTGTAACAACTTTAGCTACTAGATGAGCCTGGTATTTATCACTCTTCGTATCAAGTTTGAGTTTCACCTTGTAACCCACCTTGAACTAATGGATTTTTTTCTAATCAGTAGTTCTATTAACTCTTAAGTATTATTTTTCTCTAAAGCCTCCAATTCATCTTTCATAGCATTCTCCTAATTCAAGTTGCCTTTGGCTTCTGTATAACATCTAGTTGCATTGTACTTATGAAAAATTAGTCAAGAAAAACTTATAATCATCAGTCATTTGGTTTGTTATTATGAAGGGGTAAGTGTGATACAAGCAAATAAAGGCAAAATGGCCATTCTAGCACTAAGGGGTAAAGTGGGGATTTTACCATACTTGAAGGACCAATAACAAGATTAAGGGCCAAAAGGCTAAAAGAAGGATTTGCAAGCTTAGCTAAAATCTTTGTTGAAGAAATGCAAGAACAATAGACTAAGCTTGAGAAAAATAAAGGAGTGAGTCCAAGAAATGAAGCAAAAGAGCCTAAAATGTTATGTCTGGCATATGGGATTTAAAAGTGGGCTACACTTCATATGGGCCTAGTTTATCTTAGGTGGGAAGGGCCTTATTTGGTTGAATAATTTATTATTATATTATTACTTTAAAATAGGAAATTAATTAAGAGTCAAACAAAAATTTTCCTTATTTTATTTCCTATTTTGAAAAATGAGGGCCTTGTTTGACTCAGCTTTAATTTTTGTAATTTTGTTTCTTTGTTAAAGGGTGTTATCCAAACATGCCTTTTGCTTTTTATTTCCTTGGTGAAATGGGGGTTGATATAAAAGGCCTATAAATAGCCTTATTGTTGGCTTATAAAATCACAATTGAATCAATAATAATATTTTTTGAGACAAAGGCTTAGCCTAATTTTATTATAGAGGATAACTTACTTCTTTTTGCAATAAGAATTAGTTTTCATTCAAGGTAATTTCTTTGGTGAATTTTGTTATTATTTTAAAATTAACCAATTACTTATATTTCCATTCATGTATTATTTGGGAGTGCAATAGGTTGAAGGTTTATTCTCATTCTTGTTCTAGCCATATTTTATGCTTTAGGGTTTTTTAACCCTGGGGTTTCACATTAAAGTGTTTGGTGTATATTGGATTAATGCAATGATTATTTTAAGTGGACTATATTGATGAGATATCTTTGGTATTGAATTAGTGACAATATCAGTTAATTAGGAAGGTAGACATCTGCATTTAACACTTCTTCTAAGTGTTGGGCTTGCAAGTAAACAATCTGATTGTTATGGTGCAATGGAGTGATTTGCTAATTATTTATAGGAGAAAATACATGTATAATTGAAGGTTTATCTATTATTTTAGGGCTATCACTATTATTTAATGGTATCAGAGGAAGCATTGAGCAGGTTTTGCTTCATGTTTTTTATAACACACCTTACCCATCTCACAAAAGAACTTGATAGGGAGATGTTATAGTACATACCAATAATGTAATAGAACATACAAATACATTATAAACAAACAAGTACAATTTAAGAATAATTGAAAAGTAAGCTAGAAATTTTTATTTTTTATAACGAAAACACTTTCTACGCTAAGATAAAAACATTTTATTTCCTTGAAATATTAACATAAATGGGTCATCGTGCTGAAAAATTTGGTAGCATAATGGCTGTTCAGAACCTAAATTTTCACCTATAAGAAAACTCTCCAATAAAATCATAAACAATCCAACTTCACTTTGAAAACCTCCCATTTAATATTACCAACATTTCTTAAAATCCATTTCAAACAAGAATACTAGACATCAATTCAAACATCACACACATATTAAATAAAATATTACTAATAATCATTAATTACATAACATTATTACTTTGGAAATTACCACCAATATGTCGTTATGCATATAGAAAGAAATCAAGACATCTATACAACAATTTCTATTTAATAAAAAGACTAAAAGAGCTCTCTCTCTCTTTCTCTTTATATGGCTTATTCCATCTATACTTTCTAATACAATGTCTAATTTTACCCTCTCTACTGCAACTCTCAACTCAAATCTACGTGAAGAAAAAACACCACACTAAGCAAATTTTGCTCAGTGGTGCATATCCTAGTCTAGACAACTGATCACCAATTGTCTTCATTAGTTACATAAATTTAAATATATACAACATTTTACCAGGTGCTTAATAGTAGCCTTAAAATTCATTCATTCTAAAAGATATTTATCATATTACTTATAGATGATTAATATAATTCATACATGCATTATACATCTTTCCTTTCATGCATACAATTATTTGCTCATTTAAGTTAACTTTAGAAATATCATGTTTCATACAACATGGATCATACAAATGAAGCATATAGATTTTGACATACTTTTAGCATTACATGCAACATTTAGGAAGAATGTGCACGTGTGACTTTAGTATAATGTGCACGTGTGACCTTAGTATCATACATGTATCCACTCATTTATTATCACAAGTACTTACTTAATAACGTTAGTATAATTTTTCCCTAAATCATAAAATTTATTTTTTTAGAAATTTTCATTTAATATTCATTATACACTTTGTTGGCCAATTTCTTTCTAGAATTATGTTGTTACATGGATAAGAACTAGTACAATGATTCATAAGAACCATTGACTAAATTATGTACCTGAAGGCATAAATTGCGATAGCGACAAAACTATAGTACTCAAAGGTACAGAACTATGATACCTAAAAGCACAAATGTTTTATGCCATCACTACCAAAGTAGTGCAATAACTATGGGATAGCCAAAGTTATTAACTATGATAGATCTATAGGTGTTCTGTATTTGGCATGCTAAACTATTATATAACCATCTAATTCTAGGTAGAAATGGGATTGTAACTGTATGGTATTATATTATTTGTATCTTTATCTGTAACATGTAAACTTACCTATTCATATCACAATTCATGTATGCCTTTTTTTTTTGTACTATGCACATGATCATGGAAACTATTTATATATAATCATTACATATGTTGTACATATCATCTTATCAATTATGTATGTCATCAATTCATATACTATACATACCTTCATATAGCTGTGCAAGTTATCTATCACATAGACTATATATATCATATAAACTATGCATGTTATTAATCACATATATTGTACATGTATTTCTATCATTCTTTCCTATGCAACCATTTTATGTATACTTTCACATTCATACTATTAGTTTTATATATTTGTATTTTTCTTATATACCATACATATTCATCTCTTTCATGCTTTTAATTAGATATTTCATACATACATTGCATTCTGCATGTCTTAAGTCATGCCATATACTCAATCAGCCATAACAATTTGATTTTCTAATATATATAAGTCAATTTTTGCAATTTTGTATCAATTAATTTCCATAACATTTTCAAAATCTATATATGCACGTAACTTCATGATTAATATTTATTCCATGAACATATGAAGCATTACCAAGATAAATCAAGCACACCCAATACTCATGGCTCATATGTTTTGGCTATGAATACACACACACACACAAAAATATCAAATTGCACATAACAAGATTAATCTTTCCACTTTTCATATAAAAAGTAGATTATTTGAAATCATTTAAATGCATGTTACATAAAGATCCACAATTATCATATGATTCTATACTTTTATCACATATGTGGCATCCCTATAACATTTCTCAAATATTTGCATGCATACACAATTAACTTACATAGAATTTCCATCTATGACTTTTATATCAGTTAATTTCCATAACATTTTCAAAATCTATATATGCATATAACTTCATGTTAATATTTATTCCATGAACATATTAAGCATTACCAAGACAAATCAACCACACCCAATATTCATGGCTCATATGTTTTGGCTATAAATACACACACACACACACAAAAATATCAAATTGCATATAACAAGATTAATCTTTCCACTTTTCATATAAAAGTAGATTATTTGAAATCACTTAAATGCACATTACATAAAGATCTATAATTATCATATGATTCTATACTTTAATCACATATGTGGCATCCTTATAACATTTCTCAAATATTTGCATGCATACATAATTAACTTACATAGAATTTCCATATATGACTTTTTTTTCATGTACATTGGCTTATTATGGAATTATTTGTTTAAAACTTGTATCACATTCCTCTTAAGCCTGCATACCTTTCATTCTAGTATATGGATGTACACCTTATAAATATTCCCATAATTCATTGCATCATATTATAATCCATGTCCCATAGAAAATTCATATAAGCATCTTTAAATTCCTAAAGTATTAAGACATTCATTTTCATCTCATTGCACATAATTTGCATTTCCAGCATACATTTCGTCAGTTTAAAATCATATAATCAATATAGTTTCATTTATGCCTTTTTATAAACCACTATCAATTATATACTTCTCCGTATGTAAGTAATGCTTCCCATCACTCATTTTAAAGCCATAGCTCCAATGACAAACATTGAATATTTCACATTATACTGTATTTCCAAATTAATTCAACTCAATCAATCAAGATTTCAGCAGGCACTACTAAAAGAAAAAGCATAACAATACATGAACTTTTTAATAAACATGTCAACAGATTTTATTAAAATTGAACAATGATTAAAAAATTGTAATTATATTCTGTACTGTATTTGTGTTAGTATATAGTAAAATTTAAATCAAATCCATTTACAGTCATTATTGCAATTATGGTCTCTATATTTTCTCTTTTAATAAAAAATAATTTTTTTATATTAACTACCTTCCACAAACTTAAATATTATCCTGATCTCCTCATTTTGTAGAATATACTCTACAACATCCCATCCGCTTTAACTAAACCTTATAATGCTTAGTTTTTGATGTGCTCCAATAGCAGGTGCGAATACATTTACTTGTGTTAATAGTTATGATCATTTCATTATTAACTACCCAACCACACACACCCCTTAGAAAATAATAAATTAAACACTAAATCTTTACTACAATATGGTAGCAAATTGGCTACTGTTACAACAATTAAATTTCTAATTTTCATTGTCTAAAAACTTATCATTTCCAAATATGAACATTTACTTTATTAAAATACTAGTTTAACATCTCCTTAAGGTCTCAAAATTAGTTTTATTTGAATATCCCATTGAAATCAACATATAACAACAACATGAATAAACTATTTAGTGTTCTAAAATTTGCTTAAGTGTTTCAATTAGTATCATTTTATTACTACCAATTCTCATAGGACTGTAATACATACTAACTTGGTTGTCAGTATTGGTCATTGAGAATTTGCTTTGTAACTACCAAAACTCGTTCTCTCTTCAACATCACTTCTGCAACCAGTATAGTTGACTGCAATACTCTTTCATCCCTTGTCTCACATGTTTACACCCTTATTGAAACTAAAAGAATGCAAAAATTTAAAGGACCCAAATCTATCAAAGCATTATTAGTATCACACTAGCTTTTTGCTGCAAATCTTCTTCCATATTGCCACCTTAATTTGATTCACTATATAATCTACCAAAATTCAAACACAGAGTAATCCGTCTTACCTATCCTAAATTCCAAAATTCCCTAATTAGATAGAATTTTTAATGAATCAACATAGAGGAGTCGAAAGGAATTGGCTCACTAGATTTTTGAAATCATCTTTCTCTTTGGTTTTTTACATGTATTATTCATCAAGAATTTCATTCAGAAGTGGAAAATCTCTATTTCAATGTTGTTGCTTGAATTTAAATCTTTAATTCTACACTCACACTTCTTGCTTACACCACCTTTCATGGCCAAAACAATCCAGTAATTCATTTTAGCAACCATTTATGTTTCTCTTTTCTCAATGCTTACAAGCATCAAATTGGCTTTTAATCTGCTATTATACTTGATAATAACTTGATTAGCCATCACGAGTAGGTTAGTCAAATCCTTTATTAGCTTTCAATCATTAAGTGCTACACTAGACCAAGCAATCGATAGTGCAAATGGTAGTAACAGAGATAAAAAAAGCAGAGAAGGAGATAGTTGATTTCATTTTTTTCTTCTTAACCATCGATCTTCCCCTTTAGCAGAAATTTTCAATAAACAATGAGTGAAAGCACTCTCTTTTAAACTTTGTAAAACCTTCTAGAAATGAGGAGAAAGAGTATTAAATTTGTTCTTATGAGGATTACTTGAGTACTACTGCGCACACATGCACACTCACATATATTCTTCATTGAACAAAATTCTCATTTGGTCTTTTAACCCTTTTATTTTGTTTTCCTCTTGGTTCACTTGAATTTTTTTGTCTCTAATTTCTTCATGATGTAAGATACCTAATTTCTTCATGTTTTATAATATCCTTAAGTAATTAAAATCTCTAAGAATTAATTTATTTAACTGTTTCAAAACTTATTACTCTTTATTGCTTTGTCTTATTTATTTGGTTGTTACCCATATTTCATTCTCCTTTAACTCCCTATTAAAAATCCATTTAAATCCCCTTTTACTCATATTTATTTACCTTTCCTTTTATATCTAAAGCTGGGATGTTACAATTCTTCCCCACTTAAGCAATTTTGCCCTCAAAATTAAAGCAAGTATCCTTTTTTCTTAATAAGAATATCCTTTACCTATATCCCTTATGGTTTCAATAACTTCTCTAAAATGAACATCTTGTGTGTCGTACCTACTGTATCTTTACGTAAATTATATGTGCAAATTCTCAACTAAGATCAAAACTTGATAACATCTCCTCTATACATATGATCCTTTGTTAGTATATGTCTAATCACACACCTATAATAATCTATCAATGTTCTATACATTCAATTGTTTACACCATAGAATCTATATTCATATATAAACATCTTAGACTTAATTGCTTGCATAACCATCTATCCTTATGATATAGTACTTTCACGTATATATAATCGATCAAATCTTTAAACCCTTCACCATTTAAGTTCTTTTTATAGATTCTAAATAATTTATATAACTTATATCTATGATAGCTCCATCATGTTTCCATGTACCCATATATGTATAACTTGTTTTGTAACGAACTAAAAATTTTGACTTATGAATAGTACTTTCTTGGGATGAATAGTATTCTCGAGACCCAAGATGCACTGAGACTACCAAGTGAAAGCATTAGTCATAAAATAATTTTGGAGCAAAGTTTGGAACCAATTAGAAGTCATTTGGTTGGTTAAAATCATAAAGAAAGTTTTTACAGCAGTATCCTATGAATAGTGACCAAGGTAAAGCTAAATCGTAAAAATATTTTATTTTTGCTCAAAATGACTTGGGATCAATACAACTTGATACTCAAAAATTCTAATTAGCTTGTTGGTGCTGGAATTGGAATTTTTAAAGGTTGGAAAGTATTTTTACGAAAATCAGATATAGTGAAAAGTTGCATTTTTATTCTATTTTTCATGATTTTTAGCATAGATTTTTAAATGCTTTTGAGGTTTGAATCATATGACTTTTAAGGTTTCTCAAGTATCAAAAATAAGGCTAAGAAATGCCAAAAAAAGGGAAAAAGGGCTATAAAAAGGACCAAATGTTGGTCAATGGAGGAATAGTGTCATCTTCCTCCAAATACCAATAGAGGATGCCTTAAACAGCAAAAACCACCATTTTTACTTCTTTATTTCTTGATTTTAGTCCATTTTCGTACGTTCGAGCCCTAAATCCACACCTCTATGGCCTCTATATGTCATTTTTAGCTCGAGATTTGTGAAAAATCAAAAGAAAAACTTGATTTTATGGCTCAATAAATAGTAACACAATTTTTTTAGGTAAGATTTTTCAAAGTTTAACAATTTTCCTATAATCCTCGGGTCCTATAGGTCATGTCTATGCTTTTGATTTTTCATTTTGATGCCCGGTTGATTTTATATGAATTTTTATAAATTGAATCTATTTGTGGGCAATTGAGAAAATAGACAAAACTTGGGATAAAGGGAAGAACAAGGTTTAGACAATCCTTGTGGTGCGTTATGACTCATTCGGTATGTGTAATCGAACTAAATTGTGCATTTTTGCTTATGCTCTAATGTATGCATGTATGTATATGTGTAAGTATGTAGATGCTTATGTATGATGTAAATTGACATACATTTATGATGTATGATGTTAGTGTGGTGTGTTTGAGCCATAAATATGGATGAATGCATGTTAATGATACATATGGTATGATGGCCAAATGATGTCCGTATATATATACATATGTGAAATAGACATAATGCATGTAATAGAAGTAGTATGAATGGAAATTGATGTAAATGACGATATACATATGTTTAAGACATATAATAATGCTAAATGGTGTGATAAAGCATGATGTAAGATGTTGTAGTATGACTTTAAGTCATGTATATACATGTATGTTGAGCATGTGCATGCTTTTGATTATGTTATGAGTAGTAATAAATGAATGTTTATGTATGGACATGATATGTAAGGCATGTTATAGGAAATGGTGCTTATGTGTGCTTAGGTGTTTGTTGGCCGAATGGCCTTATGGTATTTTCATGCAATGAAAAGCTTTATGCTAGGCATGTTAAGTATAATGAATAGAAATGATGAAATGTTGAGCAATTCATAAAGGCATGGCCAAATGGTCATTCAATAATGTCTAAATGTTTCAAGAGTTTGAATGTAAATAATATGCATTCTTAGTGTATTTTCTCGAATAAGTGTGATATGTATGTCCGTTATATATGTGATATGCATATGATGAGAAAGTAGCCTTTTGGTGCTTTAATAATGCTTTTAAGACATGTGATGCTCTTGAGCCATAGTATGTTTGTGAGATAGTGCTACATAGATG
>CANXYI011022712.1:0-11675 GCA_948208565.1 Hura crepitans
AGTCATGAAATTTTATTTCACTGTTTTTCAATTGAAGGTAGTTGATAAATGAATATTTGCCAACAGATTGTTGAAATGCAAGCAGCCGTGCATCGATGTACTGCTGAACTGGACTTTATGGAAGACATACCGCTCCCTGTACCAGCCACGATCAACGATGAAGCATTGTATGATCATGCAAAGAAGATAGGAGAGGCACTAGTAGGGCATGACAATGTCCAGCTTGCACCGGTGATCATGGGAGCTGAAGATTTCAGCTTCTTTTCTCAGAGAATTCCTGCTACTGCATTCTGGCTTGGGATTAAAAATGAGACATTAAAATCGGATAAGCCATTGCACTCACCTTTCTTTGCGGTTGATGAAAAGGCTCTTCCAATCGGAGCAGCTTTCCACGCTGCAGTTGCTATGTCATATTTGGACAGACATGCAGAAATTTATTAGGAACCCCTCTGTATTCTCTCTATAAATGGAGTAACATGTAATATGCAAAATAACCAGTGTTGAAGAGTATGTAGCAGTGCATTGTATGTAGTGATGTATATTTAAGAAGAGAAACTCGTAATATGAAAACCAAATATAACTTTGATACATACGCCTACAGATTATTGTAGGTGGCTCACAATTTCAACACTCAAATCTTTCAACAAAAAATGTTTCTTTAGCAAGAAAAGAAAACAAAATGAAACACTGAAAAATATGTATAACATTCAACTTATAGCAATGATACGTATTGAAGGGTTTCTACGGAAAAAAATAAAATAAAATAAAACACATTGAACAGTATTTCTGAAAAGAATCATCTTTTAAGTTTAATTCTTCACAAAGACCAAACATGAAATTATTTCATCTAAAATGTACCTCATAATTTTGTATAAATCCAACCAACCCAAATTGAAGTAAAAGAGGCCCTTGGTCATCAAAATTTGGACCCCTAACCTCCATGTATCAGAATTAGAATAAGTACAGTTCCGGGAAAATTTGATGCCGATGGATGTTCTCATCCTTGAGAAAGAGTTGCGTTAATTCATCAGCCAGCCTCATCGGAATCGAAACTTTTTACACACGCTTAACATTATCAGTGCAAGTTCTGGCTTTTGTAGCACTTGTAATTTCTACATCTTCATCTCAGACTGTGTACACTGAATAATTTCAATCAGGAGCAGATTCATAATACGGGCTTAAGTTCTTTTTGTCTGCTCTTTACCAGGAAAAAGAATTGGATAGCGATTCTGCATGAGCATCCAAATGGGATCCCTAATTGCGTGCCCAAAAGATGCTATCTCTCTTGCTGTAACCAACTGCAGCCTGGTAGCTTCCTAACCCCTCTTTCCTTCATTTTATCCTTGACAAGTTGAAAATCCAGCCACTGATCTGCTGCAGCATAGATACTGGACAACAGCACGTAAGGTCCAGAATTTTCAGGTTCGAGCTCAAACAGTCGCTTAGCAACAATCTCCCCCAACTCAACTTGACCATGCAGCTTACAAGCCCCAAGTAATGAACCCCAAGCACTTGCATGAGGCTCCACAGGCGTTGACTTTATAAGCTCATAAGCCGCTTCCAATTGTCCTGATCGACTAAGAAGATCAACCATGCACGCATAGTGGTCAGGAGAGGGAACCAAACAATACTTACTTTTCAGGGTCTCAAAAAAGTGCCAACCCTCTTCAACAAGCCCTCCCCTGCTACAGGCTGTCAATATGACAGTAAACGCCGCCTCATCTGGGATTACTTCCTCATTTAGCATCCTATTGAACAAACCAACAGCCTCCTCTGCACAGCCATGAATGGACAATCCTTGTATCATAGAACAATATGAAATTAGGTCCCTCTTAGGCATGTCTTCAAACAATCTTTTTGCTCTATTCATGTTCCCACACTTTGCATTCATGTCAACAAGAGCAGCAATAACATGAGTTTGACTAGTATCAATCGAGCTCTGACTCAAATAAGAATCAACCCATTTAGCTAGATCCAAGCTACCCAATTGAGAACAAGCCGACATTAAGCTAACCATTATATACTCATCAGGTTTAACATTCGTAGACTCCATTTCTAGAAATATTTTCAGGGCCTCGTTTGGCTGCCCGTTCTGAGCATATCCCGAAATCAATGCTGACCACGCAACAATATCTCTCTCTGTAGCTTTGTCAAAAAAATCCCTCGCAGATGCCATATCCCCCGCCTTTGCATACCCATCGATCATAACTGTAAACGAAATAACATTCTTTTCAGGCATTTCATCAAATAACTTCCTAGCACTAAGCAAATCACCCGCTTTCACCAACCCATCCATCATCGTATTCCATGAAGTCAAATTCCTTTCCGGCATTTGAACAAACAATCTCTTCGCGTTATCTAAATCTCCCACATTTACATAACCAACGACCATGGCCGTCCAGGAAACCACATTCTTCGCGCTCATATCATCAAACACCTTACGTGCAGAGTTAATCTCCTTGCATTTACCATAAAAATCAATCAAACTAGACCCAACAAACACATCGTCGCCAACCCCACACCTTATCGCTGACCCATGAAGCATTTGGCCTTCTTGTAATCTACACTCAGTGGAACACGACCTAATAAGGGAAGGATAAGTATACTTATCCGGCCATGAGCAATCACTCCGCTTCATGCAGATAAACAGAGATAGCGTATCTTCAAAGCGAGATTTATGAGAGTAGATTTTGAGAAGAACGTTGTAAAGAAATGTGGAAGGAGAGAGAAGGCGGTCGAAGATGAACGTGGAGTAAGAAACAGAAGTAGAGAGATTAAGGAAGTGCGAAATAATAAAATGATCTTGCTCGAGTCCTTTACGGATTAAGCGGGCGTGGAGCTGATAGAGGTGACGAATAGTTCTGCAAGAATTGATAAGACTACGAATTGAGGGTTCAGTCATGGAATTTGTGGGTGAAGGGAAAGGGCGCGCATGGCTGCCGTTCCTGCGATTTTGAGAAACGAATAAACAGAGAAGCAAGCTATTCCTGAAATTGGGCTAAAAATAAGGGTCTAACAGATTTCAGGCTAGCCCAACTGTAAAACTAGCACCATGGAGCCCATTACTCAAAATTAATCCTTAGAACCAAACAAAGCAAGAAAGCTCTATCTTATCTTTGCAGACCCGAAATTCGGATGGTGCTTTGGGGGTGTCTCCACCGACGCGGGAGCAACTAGCAGTGACCGTGGCCTTCCTAATCAGCGGCGTTGCATTGATTGCCTATGGAGCTCACCTGAAGTATTGTATTTAGAGAAAAGGGAAAAGAAAAAACTTAAAAGTATTATTTAATCCAATCCAATATTTTATGAGAAATTTTTTTTAATTTTTATTAAATGAGGTTTCCATTCAATATGATCCATCAAGTTCACAAAGTAATAGTTAAATTATTTAGCCAAAAAAGAGAGTTGTTCGAGTTACTGTTTATGATCCATTTAATTTACATATCAAATTAATGATAAGAGAAAAGCTTAAATGCCAAATTCCAAGGGGAAAGTTGCTGTCAGTCACCATAAAACCATGATCATCTTCATCGCCATCTCTCCTTCTTGTTGGTAACGCCTAGTTTTACTACAGGTACAAAAATTTCTCTTCCGAATTTTCAAGTAAAGAAACTGAAATTTAAAGCTTAAAAGAGTCCATCTATGGAGATAATACAAGTAATGCCATCGCCAGAGTATGCTGAGGCTCACCCAACCCAACAGACAAAAACGAAGCGTTCCCGCAGTCGTTCCGCCGGAGAGGGGCCCTTTCCGGTCAACAAGCGGGTGAGGATACCTCCCATCTGCCTCCCCGCCTTTTTTCACCTCAAAGAGGAACTGGGTCTCTGCTCTGATGCCGATACAGTTCAATGGCTCATTCATCAGGCCCGACCCCAACTCGTTCCCGCTATTCAACCACCCAACTCACCTAGGAATCGTCCCAATCGCAACGTTGTTACTCACTCTGTTTCGAAAACCCTCTGCATGCAGTGTCTGCACACCGATAAGCTCGTGCCTTATGTTCCAGTCGCCTCCGCTGGTGCTCCGGCTGCTAGAAAGCCTGTCAGGGCTACTGTGGTTCAGGCCTCCACCGTGTTTTTCGATACTCCGGCTACAATGGGTACCCAAAGAACCTAATAGCAACACAAATGATATGTTTGGTTTCAAATTTTTTACAAGTTTAAACCCAATTTGGCTTTTAAGAAAAAAAATGCTTTAATGACCATTTGATAAAAAGGAACTTTGTTTTCTCTTTTCTTTCTAAGCAGATAAAGCGGAGAGATTAATTACTGGAGCTGCTGCATTTGGTTCGCAATTGGTGGTGTTTCCAGAAGCATTTCTTGGTGGCTACCCACAGTGTATGATGAGGTTTGGTAATGGGGGAGATGATGACCAACAAAAGTACTATGCTTCAGCTATCGAAGTCCCCGGTTTGATCCCTTTCCATCAAAAACTTGAGTTTTTTCCTTCCCAGTGTGAAGTTAATTTCAATTTAAAAGTTCATTTGGGTCAAGTATATGCAGGTCCTGAAGTTGATAGGCTTGCACAAATTGCTGGTAAATATAAAGTCCACTTAATAATGGGGGTGGTGGAGAGAGCTGGATTGTATCTCTTTAGTACACTGGTGTTTTTCGATTCCAAGGGAAAATACATTGGAAAGCAGCGCAAGTTAATGCCGATGCCATCAGAATGTGCAGTGTGGTCTTGTGGAGAGAAATCTCCACTGCCTGTTTATGAGACTTCCATAGGGAAGATTGGTGGCCTCATCTGTTGGGACAACAAATCCCCACTTCGAAGAAGTGAATTATATGCTAAAGGTACTGACTTGGTTCTATGTTATTCTACTTGTCTTGATTCTATACCTTTTCTAATGTTTCTGCACCGTAAAATATACAGGAATTGAAATACATTGTGCACCTTGTGCCGAATCGAGGGAAGTGTGGAAGGCTTCCATGATCCATATTGCAGTAGAAGGTTGCTGCTTTGTGCTCTCTGCGAACCAATTTTGTCGAAGGGGAGATTATCCACTTCCAACTGCGGATTCAGCTGGAAATGTATCAGCAGAAGAAATTACATGCTCTGGAGGTAGTGTTATCATCTCACCATTAGGCAACATATTGGCAGGACCTAATTATCAAGGCGAATGTCTTATCTCAGCTGACCTGGGTATGATTATATATTCCTCTTAATACAAAAACATTATTCTGTTGCGGCTTTCAATATTTACGCATTCATTCGCTACTGTTGCAGACATTGTAGAGGTCAGTCAAGCCAGGATGGAATTTGGCGCAGTCAACAATACTTTCAAGCCAAACCATGATGATTGGGTAGCAAGTGAAGCTGGCCCTGTGCTGTTTGCTACGGACGTCAAAGAAGTTCCCGACCGGCTTGCATAGAGAATGTTAAGTCTGTCTGAGATCTTACTAAGAGCAGCAGACATGTCAATGCTTTGTTTGTTGCTTATGTTGTACAGTTTTTGATGTGTAAAAGTTTGGATGGAAAACCAAATCCAAAATATCTGGGGTTAGAGCAACAAAACGTTGTAGATAGTTGCTTTTCTGGCGACTTTGATGAGCAAATGCAAAACATGTTTTGCGGTTAAATTAACTTGCATCTCACTGAATACACTTTGGGATGTAATACAATTATTCAGTAGCTAAATCGTGCAAGTTAGATTGTGCACATTTTCACGAAGTAGCCAAAGACAATGAAGGTCAGGAGAAGACCACCACATAAACCACAAATCGCAGAATATATTAAATGCATCTAGCATGCAAAACGAAACTGTGCTAGAAGATTTTCTACAGAAGAAACTTGACTGGATGATCACAACCATTCTTCCCTTTCCTTTTTCCTTCCTATGTTCTGACAAATACAAATATTTTGCTCATTGATGAAAGCCTAATGCATGGTGAGCAGCGATAGCTGCAGCTTCTGAAGCTCTAATAATTGCAAGCAGAGTACTAACAGACCTCACAGCTTATTTCTTCTTGCATTAGGCCTTGAACTAGTGACGCCTCGTAAATTACTCCACTAGGTTGTTCACCGTTTAACTTTTCTTGCATTAACACCCTCACATCTGGCCTCCGCTAACCTTGATTTTGGAACGTTCCCAGGCGTTGTAGGTGGTCTCTCTAGAGCTGCATTGCTGAGCCGGTGCCCTACTTGGCGTGTAGGACTAGCATAACCCCTAACAGAATCTGTCCTAGAACCAGATAGCAGGTAATCCCTGAGACCCTTCACCGTTTGATATCCCTGCATATCATCTCCATAACCTTTTCCTAGCAAATGCCTATCAAGTTCAGAAATTCCTTCCCAGTCAGCCCCATCTCCTGCAACTGGAAGCCTGTCATTATGTGTGCTCCTTTCAACTCCATCTGATACACTTCTTTGTAAAGAAGTGCTTCTCCTAGATAGCTTGCTGGAGCTGGACTTCCTCCCTTTGATTTCTTCATCATCAATCGGCACCTTTCTCAAATCACGAGGAGTTCCTGAAGGATAACCCCATTTATAACTCTTATTAATGTTGTCCATATTCAACTCAATGGAATGAAGATCACTATCAGCGGAGTCTCCTTCACACTCTACCCCATCTTCTACTTCACCTCCATCATCTTCGTTTACTTCAGTGGTCTGGGAAACAATACGAGCTTTATTTAAATAAGCTTCCATGTCTTCCTCTTTTATATGATAAGAACCACGACCTTTGCTTTTTTTGGGCCCCAGGAAAGCTTCAAGCTGACTCCTCAGCTTGTCCACGGCTGCATTCTTCTCCTCAAGCTGATATTTGGCTTCTGAAAGTTTCATTTGGACTCTCTCTTCACGCAACACATCAGCCAACTGCATCATCTCCCTTTCCTTCTCAACTTCTGCGCAGAGTTTTGCTGATTCTCTCTTCAGCTCTTCAACTTCAGCTTTATCTTCACCCATGTCCCTGGCTAACTCGTCGCACAATTGCTCCATTACTATCCTTGTTTTCTTCTCATTTTCAAGCTCTTTCACTGCCTTCAAAAGAGATGACTTTGTCTCAACTAGTTCTTTCCCTAGCTTTTTGTTCAAGCTTTCAAGTCTTCTTCTCAGCTTCTTCTCCACCTCAAGTTCTCCAGCAATGGACTCGATAGCAGCTTCAACCACTTTCTGCTCCTTGTTTTTCCAGGCTGCCTTTTCTTCAGCAAAGCACTTCATTAAATAATTTATCTCATTCTGGTCTGAACGCTGATCTTGGATAAGATGATTGACCTGCAAGCGAGCCCTCTCAAGCTCAGCATGCAGGGCTGAGATAAGAGACATGCTTGATGACGGGCAATCCTCATTACCCCATACACGGTTGATAATTTTGAGTAGTTCTTTCGATGTGGTCAAAGCATTACTCACATCCTTCAGACAAGTCTTAGTTCCAACTGTAGTTCCAGTAGGAGTTTGAGCTCGAGATCTACTCTCAATCTGTATTATATAAGAAATCAAAATAAACTTCATGATTCTTGCCCCTAAAAGAAAAATACCATAAACTCAACACCAGTAGATAGCTTTCAGCTCGTGATAACTGGTAAAATATACAAGCACTCTATCACTCAACAAAGCAAGAGAAGATTTTTTGTATGCGCCCTATTATTGCATAATGTGATTTGGATGAATTATGATGACAAAATACCTCCATTAAACTGGCATTATTAGCAGAATCAAATGCTTCAACGTTGTGGTCCACAAGCCTAAGCTTTTGAGAAATTGATGATGCTCTTCTATGACGACTGCCAGTTCCAGAACGATCCATCCTCTACAAAGCAACAATATCAAAAAGAAAACCGATAGTTTACCTTAACAAATTACCCGCCAACAGAAGAAACTTAATAAATGAAGTCTTGAGTATGATTTGACGGCAACAAGCTGAGAGAGTCTTCATACCCGAAAACAAAACTCTTCCACTAAGCTTCTCTATTATCTGACAGCACGAAATCACATAAACACGATACTACAGCAGATTTTCAAATTCCACATGTTTCTCATTAGTCACTAAATTATACAGTGCATAACCAGATTCATCGCCACAATCAAATTAACGCCTAAGGAAATTGATTTTTTGTTCCATCACCAAATAAATGTAACTATATAAGCAGCTATTAAAATACGATCTTGATTCCATTAAAAAGAAGAGTTTAGAGCTTCTCAACCAGCCCCATCATACCAAACCAATCACGATTGTCACACACACACACACACAAAGAGAGATGGCTTAAGATAGCAAACTCAAATTTTCTTTTCCTTCCCCGCTTCCCTTACCTAACTAACAAATTCTATTTCAAAATCAGCTTTATTGAGCGTCTTTGGAACCAAACAGTGATAAAACGAAACATAGAAAAAAAAAAAAAAAAGGAAAAAAGAAAATTAAAACCCACCTCAGATACTGGACTATGAGATGGATCAGACAAATGAGGAGGCAAAGAACCCGAATGGACGGACCTGGCAGCCCTCTCCCTGGCTTTGGCCTCTTTCCTTAATCTCCTCTCTTCTGACCCCACCACCTCCTGCATCTTCGGAGACGGCATCTCATTCATCTCCCACAGCGTAGCCGCCAGCTTTCTAGCCGAAACCGGCGCCTGCTGCGACAGCTGCTGGAGTTTCCCCTTGATGGCACCACCGTTCTGCGAAGCAGCGTGCTTGGGAGAGTCCATGGCCCGCAATGCAGACGATGGAGTCCTTGCGGTCCCCATCAACTTCCACGTAGGCACAGGCGTACTGGATCCGCCTCTCTTCCCCACCAAAATCGCCCTTTTAAATCTGTAACTCTGAATAACCGAAGAAGAAGACGACGCCGAGGAGGAACATCCACGTTTCCTGATTTTTCCATTGAGTATATCTTCCACGGAGGCCCGGCTTTGCCTTGGCATTATCAAATTTTTATTAACTATCCAGCTTAACACCTAAGATTTTACTAATCTTCCAAACAAAACAAAACCCAGAAAGCAAAACAATCGGTTTACCAAAAAATTCAAACTTCGCTGGCTTGATCAAGCTTTTAAAGAAACCAAAGGTCAATTTTTGAAACCGAAATCTTCAATTTTCGCAAAACCCAAAAAGAATTTTATTGAAGAAAATGTAAAACAAACAATGGCTTACTGCTTTGCTTCATGGCTCCATAGACCAAGCTAATAATGAGAAAAAAAAAATTGAAATTGAAGGAGATGGTATACGAGTGTTTATGAAGAGAGGTGGATTGGGAAATGTGAAAGACGCAGATAGAACGATAATGGCACAAAGAGAGATTTAGAAGAGATAAAAGAGAACGCTAAAGAGATTTGAGAGCTTTTTCTTTTTCAACTTTTTTTCAGTTTTCAAAGGTTTTGACGGGCTGAACACTACTACTACTACCAGTTTTCTGCTTTGAACTTTGATCGGTACAGACTGTACACTAGTACTCTGGAGGTGTAAAGTGAAGAGGAAGAAAGTAATAATCTAGGGCTTCAGTGAATCAGTGTCTTATATGAGCTTGACACGTGGTGAGATCTCGTTTATTCTGGTAATTAACTTGTATTCATTTGCAAGCCAAGGAGTGGTGTGGATGACACCAGTATGGTACTTGTCAGTATAGCAAAGTGTTTCTCGTAATTTTCAGAGAAAATTCGAAGAAATTTTGATTTAGAGAGGGACCCTTTGATTTGAACCAGGAGTAGGCAAATCCATGCAAAAACCTTTCAAAAGAAAAGGACAGCCAAGTGAATTCCCCGATAGTAAACTTTTCAATTGGTTTTATAAGCTTTATTAACATTTTCTTCTTCAAGATCCCACCCCAACCCCACTTCTCACCCATAACGAAGTAACTACAAACTCTTAAATCCACAAGTTCCTCCCTTTGTTTACTCATTTTATTGTAGAAAGATGAAGACAATAATCATGGGAATTATTGGTATCTCGTCATCTTTCCATGCGTACTCACCTCATATTTATCAAGATCCCCTTCAATCTTTCAGCCAGAGAAACTGTCTATAGACTCTCCACCCCCAAATGGGCTTTACATAGAAAAATTCTTCACCCAAATTCTTGATCATTTCAATTTCAATTTCAATCCCAAAAGTTACACAATTTTTCGATAGAAGGTACTTGATCAATGGCACATACTGGGGAAGCTCAGAGCAAAAAGCTCCAATCTTTGTGTACTCAGGAAATAAGATATGCTGAATGGTTTGTTCAAAACACTGCCTTCGTGTTTGATATCGCACCTCATTTCGAAGCTCTTTTTGTTTTTGTTGAGGTAAAGTTTCTTTCTCCTTGCGTTTTTAACTCCAAATTGTAGGCCAGCAAACTATTAGAAAAAATGGGTATTCATCGACAATTCATTTTACAGGTTTGAAGCTTGACAAATTAATTAGTCAGTGATTAAAAGTGTATTAATGAATTGTTTTGCAGCATAATTCTGTGGCAAATCATTGCCTTTTGGTAGTGATAAAGAAGTTGCTTATAGCAAATTAGCAATGCAACTACACTTGGTTAGCAGACTTCAACTCAGGTTTTTGCTGATTATGCAACTCCCATTGCTGAAAAAACAATTTGTCTGCAATTGACTCTCCTGTGTTAGTTTTTGGTGGTGCCCATATGGAGGAAGATTGGCATTTCAATAAATAAATAAAAGATATTATTTTGATGATGATTTTGAGAAGGAAAATTAATTTTAAAAAAATGGGTTTTTGCTTTGTCTTGGATTTGCAGCTCTAACAGCAAGATTTGCTTTGGAAATATCCACATGTTGCCATTAGAGCCTTGGCATCTTCAGCACCAATTCTTGGCTTTGTCAGCATGACTTTTCCAAATGGCTTTACTAATGTCATCTAGAGCATTCCCTCTTTCCTCTTTTTCCAAATTCTTTTTTTCAACTGGAAGGCATTGGAACGGTGGATAATTGCAAAGTTATTTGAGTAGCATTTAAAAAAAAATTATTTTTATAGTAAATTAATTTAATTTAATTCAAATTGAATTTTAATATTTTAATAAAAAATATTATTATAATATATCAAGAACAAATGAAGTTTCCATTATTAAGTTGCTTCGTATATAGCTAGTGCGAATAAGTTAAAAGAGAACAGTATAATGCGACGACAGCAATATTTGGATAACTCCAATGTTTGAAGATATTTCCTGCGATTTAAATGGAATCAATAATTTTATATTAACGAAATAAAAAATTAATCAGTCTTTTTTTTTTTTTGAAAGAATTATAATTAATTAGTCTTATTTGTATGACAATACATATAATTTTATTTTAATTCTGGAATAAAAAATAAAATTTTCGATGTTCTCGTATGGTCAATTTAAGTTAAAGCACGGACATTTGAAAATAACCTTCGCATTATTATATGCCGCTATTATCCGAGAGCGAACCATATTATTTTTTTTTTTCCTTTCTGAATAGTAGGACTGTGCAAAATCGAACCGAAAACCAAAAATCAAAATTTTGACAATTTGATCTATTTGGTTCAGTTTTCGATTTTTTGGTTCGGTTCTGTACAGTAATTTCAGTTTAATCGGTTCAGTTTTTTGAAGGGCAAAAATCGAAAGAACCGAACCGACCGAACTTATTAAAACGGCGTCGTTTTGATATAAAACAGTGTCATTTTGATATAAAACGGCATCATTTTTAGAGTTTTATATATAAAAAAATAAAAATTATATAAAATTTCGGTTAATTCGGTTTTATCGGTTTAGTT
>CANXYI011022737.1:0-10850 GCA_948208565.1 Hura crepitans
ACTCATATGCCATGCAATAATCAACACATAGTGCTCAAATTTTATACATGCCTCATATCTATTTCAAATGTCATATTAATTGTACTCATATTAAATCTTTAGCTATTAAGCTTATATTGCATAATTAAAATAAACACAACACCATCAGTTACTTATGTCCACGTATCTCATGTCACATAATTATCTTGTACCCATTATATCACATGTCTCATCTCATCATTCCCATATTTGGTATATGAAGAAATCATGCCACACTTCTAAATAACTCATTCATGTCATAAAAACTCTTCGCAACATTATTTTCATAAATTAAATTAATTTTCTTGTTTGCATAGCACATAAATTCTCACCTTAAGCATTATCATTTGGGCTTATAATTTATGCCTCATTTATACCAAAATTCAAGTCTTATATGCTTCAAAAATCACTTGAAGTCATTGGATTAATAGGGTTTAAAATTAGGTCCAAAAAACCTTAACTTTTGTAAGAAAACAAACATCAATTTCACAAATTAATTAAAATTTTAACTTCTATAGCACATAATTTCTCAACTCAGGCATCATCACTTAATCCCATAATTATATCACAATGATGTAAAAAATCCATCTATTATATGTTTTGATATCACTCAAGGTCACTATAGAAATCATGTAACACCCTTATATCCAACAGATAGTTAGTTTAGATATAAGATGTCACATGTTTGGTTCAACTATTATTCCTTATTTAATCCATTTATACTCTTATTTAATTATTTCTATTTACATGACAATTAATAATTTTCAATCATATCACATATGTTATTTTGTCCAAGTCACACATGCATGGACATAACAAGGTTATCATTAATTGATAAATAAAGCATTTACACAATTTTTAGAAAATATTATTCACATATATATGTATTTTATTACTCTTAATCAATCATTAATGTAAAAACATTTAGCAAATAGAATGCTAGTGGTGGACCTTTCTTACCAGTATCTTTAGTCTATTTAATTATGTTGTTGCTGGGACTCAATTCGCTTCCTCCCTCGCTTCAGTATACTTATGCATTACCAAAAGCCAATGCACTAAACAAGTTGCTCAATGCTATATTCACTACTTATAAGTTTGTTGTTTTTAATCTTTAAGTATCTTTCTATCTGTAATTCTTATTAGAAGCTTAATAATAATATATCTATTCTAATTATGTTTATACTTTCTTACCACAATAGGGGTATCCTTATTCTAACATTTTAATAATATATCTTAAACTATCTTGTCTTATCTAAATAGTAATTTAGTTATTTTACCATTATTGATGTGCTTTTCTAGTTGACTTTCTTTATGTTTTCTTCTTTATGCCTTGATTTTCTAGTTTCTACCTTATTCTCATTTTTTTTTGTATATTGTAACTTACATAGAGATTTTAACCTTTGTAACATTTTATTTATATGTCCTTGTTCATGTATATTACACATTTTGTAGTAGAACTACATAACATCATACATTTAATTTCTTTTATTTCATATTATATTTATTTAAATTATTTTGTCAGCTTATTGGTAGTACTGAACTCAATTTATGCAAATATACTATGACCATTAGTCATAAAAATTCATTTTTAACTTTAGTTGTCTCAAGGCTATTATTTTAATGGAATTTTGGTTATTCACTTGTTCAGCCTATACTTGAGAGACACAAATCCTGATACTAGATAACAAAATCCATTAATTGTGCAGCGGTCCACATTTTAGACCTCCTCTGCTACTGCACCAGTATTATACATAAGTGTGTGTGTAGTGGCCCCATTAGACCTACTTTGTTGCTGCACCAACATTAAGTAAATGTATGTCCAGTGGCCCTTTTGGACCTACACTATGGCTGCACCCATATTAAGAATGTACAGTAGCTTTATTGAAACTTCTTGTGGCTGCACTCGCATTATGTATATGTGTAGTGGTTCTGTTGGACCTTTCTGTGGCTGTACTTATGTTAAGAAAATGATATCACATTTTCCTAGCAACTGCTATAATTCCTTAGTTGATTGGTTAACCTATCCAGTAGGTTGTCTAACTTATATAGGCTTTCATTCTTTCTTGTTATGTTTCTCTTTCCATTTATTCCAATCTTTTTAATAATGACTTTCCATTCATTTTCATGCAATTTAAGTGTCATCACAAATTGAACCATGTTAATAATACCCTTTAGCATCATATTTCAATCATATGAATGTATGAACAAAGCTTTCATAAATCATTATCATAGCATGTTTATTTATACCCATTGTGACCACATTCACATATTCAAATTCATATCATATCTATGTTATTCATAACTTGTACCATTATTATGTTTTGGTACTTATATCACATGAATTGGAGTTTTTCGGTTCACTTAATTACCCATGACGCTTTCAAATTAATCTTTTTAACCTTGTGTTATTACCTTTCCTTTTATTACATATTATTTATACACCATCTATTACTTCAAATATAAATTTTCATACTTTGTTAATGTCTTTAATTTCTTATGCTAGTAACTATTTATAATGCCCTTAAATATTCCTTTTGTAATCTTTCTTTAATTTTAATTTATTTATCATCTTCTTTTATCTTTCATTATTTTTAGCAATTAAAGATTATAATTCGTGATGATAATATATTTTATTTCAATTAATTTAGTCCCCATAATTTCTTTTCTTATACAATAAATATTACCTTAACTCTTATTAATTAATTCCATATACTCTATTTTCCTCAATTCCCCCAAATATAATCTATTTAATTTATTTTAGTTCTTTTCATTGATATTAACATTATTGTTATGCAAAATTCCCTTTTTTATTTTTATATACACATATGTCTTATATTCTCATTTCCTCTTACATAATTAATTTATTTTATTTACACACATCTACTTGCTTATACACATATAATTATATTTTTATGTATCTAATCCTTTAAGGCACTTAATACATATTAATTAATTTCATGATTTATTCTACTTACCTATAATTTACTTATTTTTTTATTTTCTCTTGTTTAACTTAATAATTTTCCAAATATTCCTTTATTATTTTTTTACCATATTTACTTTAATTCAATCAACTATTTTCATAACAATTATACATTTCCATATTTTTCTATTTCATGTCATATATGTATATCCTATTTCTTGTTATGTACATTACATCATTCTCTTGATTATGTAATAAATTTCCTTAGGTTTTAATTCAAATATGCCTATTTTAATTATTTGTTTATCCATTTTTATTTATGCATCGTGATCTATTTATTCATCACTTTAATGCATAAATTAACATGTAAATATTAGTTATTCTCCTAATAATATAATTCAGCTTAAAGGAGGATTAATGCCATATTCATAAACTTTATAATTTCAATCATCTTAACATTATTTTTTAATCTATGTTCATGATCTAATGCCTTAGTTTTAATGAGGGCACTTAAATTATGCAAGTTAGGCAAATTCCATAATATACATCAACTTAAAAATCCATAAATAATGAATACACATACTTTCAAGCTTAAGTCCATTTAAGCTTGCTTCTTTTTTCTTCAATTCCACTTCATCATTATCCCACCTCACAATTCTCACCATGTCTATAATTGATTTATATAAAAGTCATTAAAATATTATTACACATAAAACTTCAACATATAATTCCATAAATCTATTCTACATCTCAAATAATCTCATAAAAATTACTTGGTTTGGGATTAACTTACTTACTTTGGAGTGACAAAAAACACCAATTTTTCACCCCTTTTTATCCATTAAAATTCATCCCTTTCTATGGAGTCTTGGAAGGCTAATGTAGTAGGTGAGGAGAATAACCCTTATTGCATAATAATTAATGTTTATTTGATCACATATGGTAAAAGAAAATGTTGGGAGAGGAAGGGTGAATTTCGGCCTTGAGAGGGTGGAGAGGAGGAGATGACGGTTGAAAACTAAAGTGAATTAATAATTATTATTTACCTATTTATATGTGGCATGGATGGCTAAGATTAAAAGTCAATATATACACATAGATGGCTAGGATTTTTTCATGTGTATTATCCCTTAAAATTATCATTTAATCATTTTCACCTTATTAATTCCACCTTATTAATCTAATGGCTAAAAATGCTCCATACACAATCATTCCACCATTTTTCCTTAAATATGTACATTTAATTGAATTTATTTTCCTATTTTTTCTAATAGCTCTTATGTTCAAAAAATTACAAAACTATGATTTTTAGATTCCTTAGAATTTTTTACCATTAGGATATACCACTTTCAGAATTTTCTAAGCACGTTTTTGTATTTTTCCATTCAGATTTGAATGGTTTACTATTTACATTACATTGTAAATCTATATTTTGTTTTCGATTTTTAACCCCTTATACGACCTTGAATGATCCTTAAATTTCACCACAAAGTATCTTATAATTAATACTAAATTTTCAATTGGGTTAGCTCCATTTGGCCTGAAAATACTATTCATGGCACAGTTGTCACTATTCATTAAGGCTTGCTATCGAACCTTATTTTTCTCACACTTTCTCATTATTACCATGCCACATGTCACTTCCTTATTACTCCCTTATGTTTCCATCATCGTTCTAGCTATGAATAGTGAAATTCCCATTTTACCCTTGGCTTTTGAACAAAATTACCATTTTTCCCTTTAATTGGTTTTCACTCTTTTATTTACACCAATAGACTCTACTCGATCTGTACATCCATTTCACTTCACACTTTTTCTTCTAATTCCTATTCTAAACTTATGAAAAATCATATAAAAAATCAGGACATCGCAAATCAGGTTGAAAATGATTACAAAAACATTTAATTTTGAATAAGAAAATAGAATTGTATTATGCTGTCGAAAAGGGGTCACACATAAAAACTGTGTTTCTAGCTCAAGACAAGTCATAGGCATGACCTGTATAGGTCATGACCGTGAGGCCCTCAGACTTAAAGAAAAATGGATGATTTTCTTTGCAAAAATAATGCCAAAAACCTAGATTTTTCATACTTAAATCATGCCAAAATGCATTCTAATCAACATCTAATAAACATATATGAATCATAACATGTTTTAACCATTTTAGCATATCAAACTACATACAAACAACATAGAATTTCATCATAATTCAAGTAATTATAACAAAAAATCTAACTAAGCAAAAATTGTATAAAAACTAAGAAGAAATCTAAAATTGATTATGCGTATACTATTTAAATGTAGATGAAATAGTTCTTTATGCTTTTATGCCTTAATTACTGCATTCCCACTTGATTTTCATATTCTTACTTTTCATATTCTTCTTTTTCCACCATGAAAACTCAAGCAACATAGCACACACATACACATAAAATACAATTAAGAGAAGATGAAGCATAAAACAAATCTTAAAGGCTAGAGAATCAAATTACCTTGTTTGCTTACTCTCAATTCCATTAATGGAGTTTTTGTAACTCCCTTAAGGTAGAAGAAAAGAACAATTGTCAGTTTTTCTTTTCTAAAGAAAACTAATGGTAGTTTTTAGGCTATTTATAGCCTTTAAATGGATGGCTCAGATTTATTGCTTAAATCTTCATCCAATAGTCCAAATCTCCCTTTTAGTCCTTAAAATATCATATTTTACTCAATATTACCACAAATTTCATACGGGAACCAACTTTAACCATTTTAAGGAAAAGTTATTTCTTTGTTAACCCAAATATTTTTATTTTCTTATTTTATTAATTCTTTTAGGCCATATTTATGAGGCATTACATCTTCAACACTTGGTATCACTTTTTTCTGATCATCTTCTTCTCCCTCACTAGAAAACAAACTAAAAAAACTTTATCCTCCATTAATAAATCTTGAAGAAACCACCATTCTTTCTTGGCCTTAAAGTGACCTAACCTTGTAAATCTTGAGAAAACTCTTTATTTAGAGTAAGTACTTGAGGAAACCCTTATAAGGGGCTCTCATTTATTCATTTATCTTTATCTCTCATTTTTTAATTTGATTATTCGAATTTTTCATTTTTTAGGTTTTTTTTCTTCCTTCTCTTGAGGTCTATAATCCTGAATAAACGTGTAGTATTAAAAGACCCATTTTGATGGGTGTACTCCATTGGAGAGAGGAGAACCCTACTCTTTTTTACTTGCTTGTTCATTTTTAATTAGTTGTTTGTTTAGTTTTCTGTCTAACGGGAAGTCTATGTGAACCTTTTTTTTATGAGGAAATCTAGTCCATATGGACTTATATTCCTATATATATCTTATTTTTTTGGTCCGTATTGACTTACATCGAACATTTGTGCTAAATTTTTTTCTTCTCTTTGTATTTTCTTGTCTTGAATCTAGGATCCTATGTGAAAATGGGGCATTAAAAGACTCATTTTGATATGTCTACCTAAGTAGAGAAGGGAGATCATTTTTGTATTCTTTTTACCTATTTGCTATTTCATTTACTCATTAATGATTATTATTGTTTTGTATTTTGTTTTCATATATACATCTTTTTTATGTTTCATTTTGTTGTTTATGGAATAGATGTGGGTTATTTTCTTTTATTTTTTTTGTGTTTATGAATAAGTCAATGCAAACCTTCTTAATTAGGGAATAATATTATGGATGTCTTTAGTATGGTATTTATTGCTCATATATTTTTGTGACAGTGGCAAGTTCACGTGGACTTGGTTTGTGTGTGCCCTTGAAGTCCATATGGACTTATCCCTGTTCTAATAGATCTACTTGTGTTTTACATTTCATGTATATGGTCTGTAATTAATTATTCTTATTAGCTTTTTAGATTATTAGTAGTAGGACTTTCAATTGTAATTACTTTAAATATTTTTCTGTATAATTACATGCGTGTTGTAATAGGTAGAATAAAATGGTTTTTGGTTTGATTAAAAAATTAAAGTCAATGTAAAATGTTTTATAAAACATAAGGGTTTAATTCCATAGAAATAAAGGTTTTGGACCAAAGTCCCCAAGTGCCTATAATGGTTTTAATTTTAATAAAAGTGAAGTATTTTAAATAATAAATGTTTTAGTTTGAATATTTTAAGGACCAAAGTTCTCTCACCCTAAAAATTATTTGTAAAATTAAATAGATTAAGAGTTTAAATAAAAAGGATTTTATTTAATAAAAATGTTCTAATTGATAAGATGATTAATTTGGAACAATGTTCTAATAACCAAAAAATGGTTTACTTGAATAAGAGTAAAATATTTTAACTAATAAAATTATTTTGGAACTAAAGTTTTATAATCCCCTAGAAATTGACTTTAATAAACAAAATGAACTTTTTTAATAAACTATTTTTAGAATCAATGTTCTATCCATCCAATAAAATGATTTCGAACCAAAGTCCTCGATTTCAATAAATTGACCTAATTTCATTTATGAGGGATATTTATGATTTATTTTGATATGTATTTTATTTGCTTTAATTTAGTCACTTTTGATGTGCAAATGTGTTTATTTATTTTAATTGCAATAATCGCATGCCTAAAGGGATCTAATAAAAATTAGAATCATCGAGATGAAAATTGGTATTATGTGGTGGGCATGAATAAAGGGAATTTCCAAACCTAAAATCTCTTTTGTTTAGTTCCTAGACTAACCACTTGGGTGGTGACTCACACTCATCACTAGGTAAATTGCCTTGTGAGTGATACTCAAGCTCCCATCCTCATGTCGAATTTGGAACATGCCTTTTTTAGAGGTCCATTTCAATTCATCCTGATCTGCCATAGTCGAGGTACCTCTAGTTGGTGATCTGTTGGGGACTCCTCCATGAGAATTTTCTTTGAAAGTGCCTTATAACTAATATTGATCGAATCTTTGGTTCTAAGGGTTATCATTTCTTGAAATTGCATTTCTTGTTAGAGACTTAGAATAGGTTAGGCATCCCTTTTTACCCTTAGTGGCATTTCGAAGCATAAAGCCATTTTCACCCAATTGGCTGGATTATTAGGAATGATAATCACCACTCCAACCTTCTACTTAAATGGTACATAAAATGATGAACCAATAGGTCTTTATTACCCGTGATTAGAAAGACTTGCTGGAAGGACCCTATTTAAAAGACAATAGCCTTGAAAATAGACTGTACCACAACCTATATAATTGATGTAGACACACTTCCCTTTAGGTTGTTGTAATAAATTGTATTATATGTGATATGGACTACTATCATGAAATGAATTTGACCCTTTCTTAAAAGGTAAGGTTTAAACCTTTAGGCCTTTTATAATTAGGGTAGATTAAACTAATTTTTATCTTAAAGTGGCCAAGAATCATCCAACAAGAGTTGTTGAAACCTTTTATATGTTTAGAATAAGGAGTGTTATGTTGCTAGTTTGAAACCATGAATCATTCTATTCTTGTGTTCCCCATTAACACTTGAATAAAGCCTACCTAGGACATTTATGGCTAGACCCTATATGTGGGAGAAATAAGGTTAAAAGGTGACTTTTATGTATTTTTCTATGCTACATATCATGTATACATGAATACATGCATCATGCAAATTAATAATTGCCATACTCCATGTATTAACCCTTTATAGTTGATAACCATTATAGATCGGTTATTAAGGAAAGGCTAAAATAGGCTGCAAAGTAGACTTATTCGCATATCACCTATGCCTATTTTGCCAAGCATTATTGAAGAAATAGTAGAGGATATAGTTAAGGAGATAGAAGATCAGTGTAATAGCCCAAAAATCTCGAGTCATGAATAGTACTTCCCAGGCCTTAAATAATTACTCCCAAGATGTGAAAAGTACTTTTTTAACATATGGATAGTACATATTGTATAAAGGTCAAGGGTGAAATTTGAAGTTAAAATAAGCCATTTGGATGGTCAACAAAGAATAAGAAAAGTCTTGATGAATAGTGTTCAAGCAAAAAGGTATTGCACATTTTGCGGTAGCTTCATCAATTGCACATTTTGTGGCAGCTTCATCAAAGTTAACCTAATAGTTAATATTTAATGTAACTAATAGAGTTTCTAGGAGTTAATAATTGTAGAATAAATATTTCATCTAGAGAACTCAAGAATTTTAAAAATAAAAGTTGGAAAGCTGAATGAAGTGAATAGTAAACCTTCAATAAAATGCCTTTTATGGCAGTTTCATTCAACATAACTTGAGAATCAAAATTTTCCATATTTGATCAATTACTGAGGATTTATTATGATTGAAAAGATGGTTAAATTTTATTATTTGGCATTTAAAGAAAAAAGAACAAGAAAAAAATCACTAAAATTTGATTTTTCTCAACCATTGATTTCATTATTTGATTTAAATCCCCACCATTAGATTCCCCCATATATAAGTCAAACTTTTTAAGGCAGTCAATATCCCTATTCACTTATCTTCCCTTTCTTTCCTTCTCTTCTAGTCGATGACAACTATGAAAAGAGTTTTCTCTTCTTCTTTGCTTCACCAAACACTAAATTCATTACTTTCCACCATAAATCAAAAGGTTTCATGCTATAATCACCCAATTCACTAATAATTTTGGGGTTTAATCACAAGGATTGGGAGAAGAGGGCTTGAAGGAGGATAATAAATAGTGATCAAGAGATATATTTTTTGTTTCTTTTAATTTTTATTGGTTTAAAAAGTAAAAAATTGCTATTCAATTTCATTTCTATGTGGTTAGTTTGGAGATTTGGGGATTTTATGGATTTTTAATGAATTTTCTTCAGAGATTATGAATATGGAAATTAAATACATATATATAATTGACGGATAATGCAAATTGGTAGACTTGAAGTGGAATTTGATGTTAAATGAGGAGTTTTAAAGCTTGGATTAAGGAAAGTATAACCATAACCTTTAACCTTTAATTTTTTGCCATGGTTATGAGGAAATTGTGATTATTGATATAAGATAATGGTAAGTTAAATTTTTGGTTTTAAGTTGACATTTGGAATGTGTTTAAAAGTTTAAATGATTAAATGGTGAAAATGTTGGAATTAGGAAGAATTATCATATAAGTTGAATGCCGCAAAGTATAAGAATTCAAATGGTTTTGTAAATAGTGACTAGAAGGTATGATTGTATCTTGAAATGTAGAAAAAGATCTCTTTTTGATTTTGTGCATACTAGAGGCCAAATGGTTTACAATGGAAGATTAGAGAGATTGTTTAGAAACTTTCTTGTAAAGTATATGGATTATGTCTTGTTGAATAAAAATACAAAAATGGAATTAATGATGTGAATCTATTCTTTTTTTTTGTGTAATATGTAAAGAGGTGACTTTGAATTTGAACTAGTGTGGAATAATGGATTTAAGGAAATTGCTTATATGCAAAATTAAAGCATTTAAGCATGTTTAATTTGTATGATATGTTAAGTAACATAAGAATTTCAACTACACGTCAATTTTAAGCATGAAATGAAATTTATAAGAAATATTTAAATTTTCTTGAATTAAGATTATGCCATATGCCTAATGATGGAAGTAATGTCAATTTTAGGAGTGGAATTGTGAACTATAACTAAGAATTTGCAAATTAATCATTGTGGTTAAAAGTTATTGTTTAAGAGAATAAGTAAACTCATTAGTTGAACACGTAAATATGGATTGGTATGTATGGATATAAGCATGTACTTAATGAGAGGGCTAATAATATCTAGAATGATGTGAATTTTAAATGATAGCCTTACATCTTGGGCATGTTTTTAGGAAGAGTTATGGTAATGCAAAGGATTAGTAATGCCATGGAATATACAAGGAAAATTTTATCTATAATATTAAGGTAAGAAGGATAAGAAGACTTATAAGTTCTTTCTTTTTAGCTGAAATCAATAAGTAATATATATATATATATATAT